>JAJOOS010016148.1:0-21176 GCA_029582725.1 Solanum chiquidenum
TGGAAAAATAGAATCGAAGTAAAACCCTTGATACCGCAGCCAATAACTAGTTTACCACATGTATTTCAACACTATTCACTTCAGAATATATGAAGGAACAGAGACAAGAAATACAATTAAATATTTGAAAAAGGGAACAGAAGAAACTGCAAAATATTGTTCTTAGGCTTTTACCTCCAAATAATAGTCCCTCAATCGCCTCCCAGTTTGAGCACAACAAATGCGAACAATTGATTCATCACTGCTTCCACTAATGACATAGTCCCTTCCATTCATGTAATATGATCGTGTATAATTATGAGCGCTCCCAGTCGAAGCTATACCGAAATCTGTCTGCAGCCTACCATCTACAGACAAAAGTTGTTTCACCTGTACCATAAAGACAGAACAAACCTCAATCATGAATCCATCTGCAAGTTAGAAATTTGTACCAAAATTGTAGCTTCGAATATGTCTAAACTAATCAGAGGCCACAAATCAGACCTTTAACCTAACTTGTTAATCCAATAGAAAGCAAATTTTGTATGATCAAATGAGATGCTTAATATGTTGTATTGATCAAGGTACCTCGTTGTCTACAGCCGATACCAGCAGATACAGGTCGTCTGGGGAGAAGCAAACCATCACATTTCCCCTTGAGCTCGAGGTTGTATAACAGGGTTGATTTGGTGTCTGCCTTAAATCCCACAATTTGATATCACGATCGAAAGATGAAGTGACTAGCAGGTTTGGAGAATGGTGTGCAAATTTTGCCACATTAATGGGTTCTTGATGCATATCACTGAACAAATGCAAACGCTTGCTACTACAAATATCGTATATAGCAACTTTCTTTGAATAACCACTAGTAAGAAACTGATCATCCGTTGAATTAACATGAAGTGAAGTCAAATGTTCAAATTTATCAAAAACAACAGGGCTGGAACTGCTGCAGCTCCCCTTTGCCTTTTGCAATGTGTCATTGATGTCATACAATGTCAAAGAGCCACTGTCAGATAACCTTCAAATTTATAGCATGTAATTCAACAATCCGAGCCTTATCTGCCATCTGAAATTGTCTTCATAAAACTAGGAGCAAGACCTCAAGAGTACATCTTAATATGATCTATGAAGCAACTATAAGTTAGTCACAGTAGTTAAGAAAATAGCATACCTTAGATGAATTCTTGTTAAGCCAAGAGAGGCCCAAAATGCTATTAGTCACTCCAAAGAGTGGAATATAACTAAAAATATTTCCAGCATCATGGTTAACAACAACAACCTCTCCATCCAAAGTTCCAAAAGCCATTACACTAGGATTAGTGGGGTGATACTCAAACTGTCTTGGTCGAAGGCTCTCGCTTCCTTCTTTGATATTATTGCTGATATTAGACATTGTGTGCAGGGAAGGAGAAGTAGATGAACCAAGTTTGGCTGCACAGAGGGACCTTGAATAGAAATGTGGACTTTTCCTACAAGAAACTGCCTCCTTTATCCGAGAGGATTTATTGTGGTACGCATTACCTCTACCTGTTTCACGCATATGCAAAACACTTGCAACATTTTCTTTCTGCCGGCGTTTGTATGGAAGATACTCATAGTACTGCGAGAAAACAGTATTTGCCATTTCTCTGTCTAGTTTTTTTACAGGAAAGTTATCTAGAACCCGTAGATGAGACAATGATGCAATCATGTAGTGCTTCTCATAGCAGATTGGTGAAGGATGACAAGTAAGATACATTTTGGAAACCACTGAAGTATCTCTCAGTTTCAAGTTTATATACTCGAGACAATCATCTCTCCCTTCAACATGCAAATCACCAAAAGAAACCTGATACATACATTGAAGAATACAGATGTTTGAGCTATAAAAAAACAAGAACTTCAGTCAACCACTGCAAGCGTAAAGCAAAGTTATAGACCTCAAGTTGAAAATCCGCCCTTCCGCTTATGGCAACAAAAGAGGGATCTGATGAAAGAATTCCTTCAAAATGATTTGATACTCTATCCGCTGAACCATTAATTGAGTCCTGGTTTATTAATAATTTTCCAACAGAAGCTGGACTGCCACCACCATCTGCATACGAAATACTTTTACCTGATTTAAGTTATTTCAGAAACAGGAAGATTTGTCATCTTACTGGATGATGCAAGACATGGTCCAGTATCCTTGCAACATATGCTATTTTGAAACCTTAGTTCTGTCAAAGAATGAAGACGAAACAAGGCCTCATGGGTTATCCACAGATCAGCGGAGAGGCGCATCAATTTTGGCATGCAAGTAAATCAATCATCAAGACAAGAAAAAAACAAACATCAAACCACAAGAAGTCTTTTTTTGTCTCATGGAAAAAAAAACATTTAGTGTAACCATTCCTTATTTCATGTAGATAAGCAAAAGGTTAAGTCAAACTTATTTGTGTGTCGATAGGTTCTTTTTTTTAAAAAAAAAACATTAAATATCATAGTGTTAGGAAACAACAACTTAAGCATAAAGGTGGAAAGGGGGAAAAAGATCATTTCTCAGGAAGGGAGGACGTGACAGGACCAAAAGGACATAAGCCAGCGAACAACATTATCTTCCCTACTCATCCTTAAAGCTTAAGCACATTCAACAGAAAGCTTGAAAGATTGTTAACCACAAAATGTGTTTGTCAATCATCAAAAAAAAAAAAAAAACTTTCAGCAAAAATGACTTTTGCCAAGCAGCAACAACAACAATATACCCAGTGCAATCTTACAGATGCAGTCTGGGGAGGGTAGAATGTATGCAGACCTTATCCCAAAAGTCAGCAAAATGACTTCTACCATGAATTCATCTTAAATCTTGCATTTATTCCAAGCAAACATATATGGTAATAGCTAAGTAAGTCAAATCACAGATGCACCTTTTCCCATCTAGAAAATCCCAAAAACTCTATGACAAGAGATTCCACTCATGACAGCAGATGCATCTTGAAACAGCTTCAGATTCATAGTTTCTCAAGTCCAAAAAGTGATCTTTGGTTACACTAGTTATGATTAATGTGTTTATTTTTCCTACACATACTGGTGCTCTATAATACCATAGAATAGAAAACAATGTTCGTAACTAGCCCTTAATATCTCAATTTCATCATGATACAGAATGATTAATGTGTTTATTTTCCTACACATATTGGTGCTCAGTAATAACATAGAATAGAAAAGTAGAAAACAATGTCGTAACTAGTCCTTAATATCTCGGTTTCATCATGATAAATTTATCCTATCTTTAGAGTGAAACAATTTTGTTCCTACTCCAAACTGTTTTCACGAATACCATTCAAACTGAATAAAAAGCAAGCCAAAGGCACAAATATGTAAAACAAAGAGAGTGGTTGAAACCAATTGCACATGTAAACTGGCACTTATCCACCAATATACACATCACAATTAAATTATTTAATCTCACCAGTAATTCTCATACCACGATGCCACAACCAAATAAACCAAAAAAAGGATCAGGACAAGTTTTGTTTACAAAATAATTTCATTAAATGTTGTGAATAGGCAAAATGCATTTCAAGTGAAAAGACAAGGTTGATTTCATGGACAGATAAGTCTGATATGAAGCACAACTTAGCCACATAATCGACTTTCATCATTGAGCTTGTTTCAGCTTTCTTATACCTAGGCGAGAGAAAAGGGTAAAAATAGCCAAAAGTTAAAAGAGTAAAACTCAATTGAGTTTCACCATAACTATTGATCACTTAAAGATAAAACTCTGATCTACTTGCTATATGGAACTGACGAGAAGGCTTAAATCAGTTTC
Organism: Solanum chiquidenum; assembly: GCA_029582725.1. Lineage (NCBI taxonomy): Eukaryota > Viridiplantae > Streptophyta > Magnoliopsida > Solanales > Solanaceae > Solanum > Solanum chiquidenum. The sequence continues at coordinate 3,773 of JAJOOS010016148.1, forward strand.
TAGAACTCTTTAATTATTTAAGATTTTGGCAATGTGACACCAATTCTATAGTTGCAGATCATAGAATATACAACCCTTTTTCATATTTGATTTTCTTCCATCAATGAAAATGGTTTCAACAGAAACAATTTAGCTGATTTTCAAGGGCAGAATAATCAATATATGTGGGAAAAAAATCAATTAATGTGTGTTGTGATTTACAAACAAACCTGTAAGAAGAGCAAAGGAAATTGGAAAGACACAGAAGCAAGAAATATCAATAAGATAAAAAATGAAGAATGATAACAAACCTGCTGGTGTAACTTTTGAATATGTCTCCATAGTGCGTCGCAAGGCATTTTGCAAATCCAAGTGTTGGGTCAAGTTTATGTAGTTTATTAGTAAAACAAGTAAGGCAACTCACTTGAGCATCTTGAGTCATTGAATCTAATTCATCAAGATTATGATCTTAAAAGGTGGGCAGAGGTAACCAGTGAAATGAGCAAGGAAGATATAATGTTAATCAACAAAGTAAAAGAGAGGCTTAAAATGCATTAAAAACTGAACTAGACAAGACAACAATATACCTTTGCCGATACAACCTACAGAAACAGCAGCGAACTTTTTGATTTTTGTGCGAACTACATTGATACCACGGTCATCACTAGCATTTAGCTCCAATACCCTCGACTTATACAACTCGGGTCAGTCAAAGAAGAATTCATTGGAAGATGAAATATATACATTCAGAAAGTAAGGCAGGAAAAAGGGAACAATCAAACAGCAGAACCTCACAAGGCCCGTATTTTAATTGGTAATATTCTTGTCAGGTAGAGAATTTTACCAATTAAAATGTTCAAAAAAGGAAGTTCTCATCTCTTAAACTTGTCACATTAGTTGACAGATTCCAGAAGATTCACTGCAACTAAGTATAGGGATTAGGAAAAATAATAGGCCTGTACGTATTACATTACTCAAGTATAGTTCAAAATCTTAAACGGCATATGGACATAGAATCAAGGAAGTAAATATATTTTCTTATTCATATGCATTTAAACAACTCAATCCTAGTTGTCTATCTATGAATCATGGAGAGAATGTGCATGTAGAAACATGATTGGGTCAAGACAACTAACTAGCATCAGCTAGGAGAAAAGCTAGGACTTGAATACAGGTCCTAGAAATTGAAGCAAGGCAGCAAGTTGTTAAGTCCTTCCAATTTCTAGAATAAAAACAGTAGAAAGAAAACATAAGTCCCAAAGTTGCATTATTACTCAATATCATTCTACGAAAACAAAAGGAGAGTTTAAATTTGCTCCAAAAGTAGTGAAGTTTTTACCAAAGGGTTTGAGCACAAAATAATTGATATGATCTTACGGATGGAAGAAAAAAGACAGCTTCAAAAGAGTAATCAGAAGCCCAATGGCCCAGACAGAAAATCTAAAAAGAAAGGGGAAACAGAGGCCAAAAGGCTTCTTTGCCTAGCGAATTATGATGAGAGGGAGATGAAGCACAAGGGGAGGAAATACCAATCTTTTTCAGGATGAAAATCAAAATTCTAAGTTGGAATGTTAGGGGGTTGAATGACAACGAAAAGCGGGACACCATTAAATCTCTAATAAGAGACTGGAAGCCGGATATTCTTTCGCTCCGAGAAACAAAAATGGAAAATTGGGATAGGACTCTAGCAAGATAGTTATGGGATACAAGATGGGTTGATTGGGCAGATCTCAAAGCCAGCGGAACTAGGGGAGGCATCATTATTATGTGGGATAAAGGATTGTGAAAGTGCATTGAATCTCATCAGGGAATTCACTTGATTTCAAGTTTATTGGAAAACACTATTGAAAATCTCAAATTTTGCTTTTCAGGAGTGTACGGGCCACATACAAACTGGGAGAGAGAAGAGCTATGGCATGAATTGGGGGCTGTCAGAGGAATCTGGGACGGACAATGGGTGATTGTAGGTGATTTCAATGTGTGTAGGTTTGAAAGCGAGAGACACAACTGTGTTAGAAGATCAAGGGCAATGACAAAATTCTCAAATATCATTTAAGATCTTTGCTTAGTCGATCTTCCATTACAAAGGGGACACTTCACCTGGTCTAGAGGGGAGGAGTTTATCCAAGCTTCAAGGATAGACAGGTTTCTAGTATCATCTGAGTGGAATGACACTTTTCAAAAGATAAAACAAGTTGTCGTCCCAAAAGTCATCTTTGATCACTCTCCTTTAATGCTTGAAAGTGGGGATTGGGATTAAACTCCTTCATACTTTAAGTTCGAAAACATGTGGTTAAACTCGGATGGTTTCTTGGAAAAGATCAAAACATGGTGGCAAAGTTATGAAGTTAATGGCAATCCTGACTTCATTCTGGTGACCAAATTGAAGATTCTTAAAAAAAATCTCACAATTTGGAACAAAGAAAAATTTGGTAAAATAGCAACCAGAATGGCAAGAGCCTTGGAGGAGTTTTCATTATTGCAGCAATACTCCGAAGGTAGAGCTCTATCTCGGGAGGAAAAACCCACTTCAATAAGACTTCAAATGGAGATACAACAATTGGCTAAAGCAGAAGAAGTCTCTTGGAGGCAGAAATCAAGATGTCTTTGGCTCAAAGAAGGGGACAAGAATACCAAGTTCTTTCAAAAGGTTGCCAACTCCAACAGAAGATTTAACTGCATTGAGTCACTCAGAGTTGGAGAAGAGGTCATTGAAGACAAAGCTTTAATCCGAGCCAAAATTTAAGATTTTTATCAAAATCTATACATTGAAAATGAAAGCTGGAGACCTTCAATAAGGTTAGAAAATGTTGCAATTCTAACAGTGGAAGAGAAAGAGGTTGGAAAGACCTTTTGAAAAAGATGAGGTTCTATCCATTATTAAAGCTTGTGCTCCTGATAAAGCTCCATGCCCAGATGGCTATACTATGGCTTTATTCCAGAAAACTTGGGTGGTGATAAAAAATGATATCATGGGAGCCCTCCAACACTTTCATCATAATGGAAATCTAATCTTATCTTGCAATGCCTCATTTATTGCTCTAATCCCTAAAAAGAAAGGAGCCATTAAGTTGAGGGATTACAGACCAATCAACTTGATTGACAGTGTTTACAAAATTGCCTTTAAGATCCTAGCTGAAAGACTAAAAAGGGTGATAGGGAAGCTTGTGTCAAGACACTGAAATGCCTTCATCAAAACAAGGCAGATCACCGATGCAGCCCTAATAGCTAACGAGACTTTAGACTGGAAAAAAAAGTCTGGGCAACTTGGTCTACTTATCAAACTTGACATTGAGAAGGCTTTTGACAAGTTAAATTGGGCATACTTGATCAACATACTCAGGCAGATGGGATTTAGGGAATGCTGGATTAGATGGATTAAATTTTGTATCACTATAGTCAAGTACTCAATTCTAACTGATGGTGGTCAGGTTGATTTTTAAAGGTCTTAGACAGGGAGATCCTCTTTCACCCTTCTTGTTCATCCTTGCTATGGAAGGGATAAGCAAAATGTTACACAAAGCTAATCAACTCCAATGGATGGAAGGCTTTAAGGTGGGGAATGCAGATGGCAATTGTGTGACAGTATCCCATCTGCTCTATGCAGACGATACATTGATTTTTTGTGGAGCTGACAAAGCACAAGTCCTATATCTTAATATCACTTTAATGATCTTTGAAGCTATCTCAGGCCTTCATATGAATATGCTGAAAAGTACCATATATCTGATAAATACAGTTCCAAACTTGGAGGAGCTGGCAGAAGTTATGTGCTGTAAAGTGGGTACTTTACCTACATCATACTTGGGGATTCCACTGGGAGCTAGCTACAAGTCTTTGAATATTTGGGATGGAGTGATTGAATTTTTTAAAAGGAAATTGGCCTCCTGGAAAAAATGCAATACCTCTCTTTTGGTGGCAGATTTACACTTATCAATAGTGTGTTGGACAACATTCCTACCTACCTCATGTAACGACCCGAGAGCACCCCCTAGTTGTAACCGGCGTACTCGGACCTCTCGGAGGTCTAATACAAGCCTCTTAGCATTCATTCATCGCATAGATATTAAAAAAACATAAGTGATTAAAAACTTTCTTCACAAACGAAGATACTTTCATTAAATAACAAGTGGAAGACTTTCTAGACTTTATACATGATTTCTCAAAACCATCTAATACTTGAATACAACAATGGGACTAAGCCCATACAAGACTTAAACAAAATACTAGAAATACATCAAAAGGAACATGTACGGTATTATCCTCGAATCTGTGAGGACTCACCAAGTCTTCATCGCCAATACTTAGAAACCTATCAAGTATCCATGACATGTCTCCATCTCCCAATCCCTACACTTTAGTCAAAAAGGGAAAGAAAGGGGTTAGCATAATTAAGTACTAAGTATGGAGACCATGCAAAAACATGCTTCAACAGACATTTACAATGAATATATGCATTCATATCATGTTGATAAAACCTTCACTTCACAAGTATAAGAGACATAATACAAGTCAACATTCACATATAAGACCATAGCCACCCATACATATACTCAACATATATCCATATACAACCGATGCTTAACTTTGAAAGAACACATGCCATTTCATTACCATAGGACCTCTACCTAATATAACCTTAAGACACACTTAAGTGAGACAAGAAGTGACCGCCCATACAACCCCTTCAAGCACACTTAAGTGTTCTTCAATATTACCTTAGATAAGGACATTTCCTTTACAACATAACATCAATAAACCATCATTCTTTAATAAACCATTTAGGAGACCTTCAAGCACATAAGGGAACTTTCACATAATTGTCGTTAGACTTAGGGAATTCACTTTAGTATCTTCAAAGCCTACTCGTGCCATGTGTAGATAACATCACATACTACTACCTACACGTTGTAGAACCTATCCAATAACTATAGCGCACATTCTACATGATGGGAATAGGCATAACCGACATAGACCATACTAGCTAGGCATGGAATCCGGAGTCTATCCTACTCCGTGGAGGTTGTTCTACTTGCTAAGGGTAGAACTAGTAAGCAACCCATGTAGTCACATGGTTTGGGGGATGTCCAAGGAAGTTCATTGTGCCTAATCTCATACTCAACTAGGCCACCTTCCTAACCACATCCACTCGGTGCTAGCCTTGTTTCCCATAGAATATTCAATCACATATGTACTAGAGAGGGTTCCTTTTCTAGTTCAACCAACTCATAGTTCCTCTTTCAAAGAAAGGCCCCATTTCTTAGTCATAGCTAATCAAGGTTCATAAGGATAGCTCGTTTAACTTTCTTAGATAAGGATTCTCATGCCGTTCCGGCTCCATCCATCTCTAAGTCTATCATTTCACTCAAGAAGGGAACATCGCCCTAAGGCCCATCCTTCAAGGTTATACAATACTTAGGAAAGCTAGACTTATGAAAGGGAACCATTTCTTAGTTCTAGCCCACTCCACACATTCATGCATTCAAGACTTTAAGTAACAAGAAGAGACACTTAGTCTACTAATCAAGTCACAACATTATCATTTGAGGACATTTCATAATCCAACATCATCACATATATACATCATTTCAAGAGAAACATGCTTTCACATTAGCATAATAACACTTTATACAATATCACATTAATACCATTAGAACATCTTCACATTATAGCATCACACAAACTTTACATATAGCTTCATATAGGACTTTACATATAGCCTAATGTAGAACTTTACATATAGCTTCATTTATATATAATAACACAACAATACAACAATACTCTTGTAATACCCTTCATGGCCACAATCATAATTCAAAAGTAACAAGCAACACTTCCACCAAAGGTGGATCCAACATAAGAAACAATTATAGCAATATAAATAGATCAATCCATTTTACCACCTTTCAAAGGCCATAAGCCACGATACTCAATTTCATGCCAATTATATAATATTCATCAAGTTAGGTCAACTTACCCTCTTTCCATAGCTATCTTCATCATCCTCATATTCCAACAATTAATAATACAATAACAATGATAATAACAACATTCAACTATACAAGCTAAGCTAAACAATATCCAATAACCAACATAAAGACTAAATCCGAATTTATGACCATTCAAGGCTACTACCTCACATTATACAATTCAATAACAATTTCCAGCAATTCAACATAGCTAAGATCATATAAGAACAACCCACATCAAACTACTCAATAATCCTTCTTCAATTACTCAAAATCAATAGACCCACTTTAGGCCAAATTTAAAGAACTTGAGAAGACATGGGTTCATAAAGATTTCTTTCTTAAAACCATCAATAATCATTACTAACAACATAAAACATCATTTAATGCAAGAACCCATACTTAGAATTCAAAATAGGGTTTTGTGTATTTGAAAAACCTTAAAAACCTTTTGATTGGGCTCCTTGAAAGAAAGAATAATCAAGGATAAAGGATCCTCATACCTTAATCATCAAGAACCAAACGAAATTGAAGAAGAAATTAGTAGCCACCATCAACCCTAGCTCCATCTTTCACCTTGAGCTTCCATGGGGTTTTGAGAGAGTTTTGAGAGAGAGAGGGTTTTGAATTTAGGAGAATGACTTTAAAATAGACTTTAAATGTTTAAATATACTTAAAATACTTAAAACAATAACCCAAGGTACCCAAACTACCCCTCACTTAGTTGGACCTTTTTAACAAGTCATACTTGAGTTTTATTTTCGCAGATTTCATCGGGGCACAGGTTTGCGACACGGAGGAGTTCCCGCAAGTTTCTGGAAATTAAATTTCGAGACAAAAGAGTCCGCGATACGTCCGCGACGCGGACCAAACATTTGGCCCTTGGTGGAGCTAGTCCGCGACGCAGACATGCTCCATCCATGAGCATTTTTCAAGCTGCCCTGGCAGTTTCCTTGGCCAAGGTTGGGGTCCTCCTCGGAGATCCTTAGAGTGGCCTCCAGGGCGTCGTATACGAATGTTTTGACCCTAAAAACATTTATTAAGACACTAGGGTCACCTCCACTGAATTTAGACTCCAAACAACACATAAAAACATGAACAACATACTAGAACACACCAACACGTAAAAGACTAGTTTTCGAACGTTTTGGTCGTCCCTTGACGTTTGACTTCAAACTCAACTAAACTGACCTATAAACTCATTTTCAAATATTTATACAAGTTTATCAACTACTAACACGCATGTGAAGCTCTAATTATCCTATTTCATTTTGAGGGGCGTTACACCTCATGTCCCTATTTCCATTACCAACAAAGATTCAAGAAAGACTTGATCGGTTAAGAAGAGATTTCTTATGGGAAGGTAATAGTGACACTCGTAAATTTCATTTGGTTAAATGGCCAAAAGTTATTCTGCCTAAGATACATGGTGGGCTAGGGATTAAAGATTTGTGCTTGCACAACAAGAGTTTGCTAATGAAATGGCACTGGAGATACAACTTGGACAATCCTGGGCTATGGAAAGTTGTAATACAAGCAAAATATGGGGTGGAAAGCAACTAGTGCACAAGCAAAAATAGAGATCCCCATGGTTCAGGTCCCTAGAAACATATATCAAAGTTATGGGGGAAGTTCCAACTCAAGTCTTCACTTAAGTTGGGGAATAGAGATCATATCTCTTTATGGAGAGACAGGTGGATAAGGGCAAGAGTCTCTTGAAAGATGAATTCTCATCTCTTTTTTTAATTGCCAACAATCAGGAATCGACTATTTCTCAGTATTGGCAAGACAATTCCTGGACCCCACAGTTCAGAAGGGACATTCAGGACTGAGAGTTGAATGATTTGTTGGGATTTCTTACAAGATTATCAAATGTTAAAGTCAATTCTCAATTTCATGACAAACTGGAATGGGGAGAATCAAAAGACAGAGCATATACTGTCAAAAGGGGATATGACAATCTATGTTCTAACAAGGAATTGATTGACAAGTGGCCATGGAAGCTTATATGGAAAACTAAACTACCCCCAAAAGTAGTTGGTTTTATCTGGACTACCTTGTATGAAGCATGCCTTACCCAAGACAATCACATCAAAAGAAAAATTCAGGTTACAAATGAATGTTATATGTGCCATCAGACGATGTTGGAGAGTGCTAGGCATCTATTTTTGCACTGTAAAGTAGCAGCTGGCATATGGAGTATGTTCTTATCAGTTTTTAGAATTGCCTGGGTCATGCCAAATAGTATTAAAGAAGCCTATGAGAGCTGGTGTTCGTGGAGAGTTGGGAAACCCATCGAAAAAACATGGCATATGGTGCCTGTAGCTATTTTTTGGTGCATTTGGAATGAAAGGAATCATAGATGTTTCGACGGGATTTCAATTCTTAACCACATTCTTAAATCCAACTTAGTGGTTCGTATATAGTTGGTTCAACCAGGCCCCTGTAACCACGGTTGATCTTTTTTTTGACTTTATCTGCTCTTTAGTTATCTAGTAAATTCTTGTATAGGAACAGACCCTTTTTTGCTGTAAATTGTTTGCCTTGCATCTTATTGATGCCTTCTAATGAAATTTCCTTACTTCATCAAAAAAAAAAAGTTCCAGACTTGTTCCTTTTACACTTGAATTTTGAATCAACTTTTAGCAGAAGAACGAAATTACTTATCTTTGCTAAGCTAGAAACAATGTAAGATAGAAACTCATATCCCCAATTGGATGGTGACTAGCATTATAGGTCATTCGGTGTAGAGACTTACTTCATAATCATTCCACCAAACTACAAATTTTTTAAATCAAACTGATATCAAAAAGTACGTTCTTTGCTTAAATAGAAATTGAATTTCAGGAATCATATCAATAGACACTTTTACATAATAGCAATTCCACTAAAATGAAAAGTTGATGGGCAATAGCAAGAGTAGTGGTCGTCTTTCCAGTTTCAGGAGGAACATAAAACAACATATGCGGGCACTATAAGTGATAACAACTTAGTTACTGATGTTTCTTCACAATAAAGGATGTTGAATTTTGAATTCTCAAAACGAATTTAAGAAAACCCTAGGAGGAAGCGTTTAATGTGCTCAGCAATAAACTAATGAAATGGAAGTGATATCAGGTTTACGTTAGAGGTCTCGAAAGTGTTGGTGAGGACTCGAACGACCTTATCCTTCTTCACTTGCTTTGGTCGACTGCAAAACTCTAAAAGTTACATATCCAATAAATAGAAAAGTAAAAGAAATGACTAGAAAAAAAGGAGTTTTAGTTAATTCGAAGGTTACTATTTCTGGACCCATGGCTGAGAACTTTGCATTAGTGGCGCCAGAGCTGTTTTCTTTCTTTTCTCAAACTGTGGTGTTTCCCACTTGGAGAGGGAGAAGAAGGCGCTTTTCTATGCAATTTTTTGCTATTAGGATTTAGGCCACAAAACGAGGGAGAAATGGGAAAATTGCCAATTTTAGGCTGCTAATTAAATTGGCAAGTTCATAAACCTTCATCCCAACAAAATATTTAGTCATTTTGGCCCAACTCTGACCTTATTAACCCATTTAATCATTTTGTGCAAAATGAAGTTCGCACTTTAAGTTGCACATTTGGACAACTGGTCGAGCAAATAAGTCAACTTCAAAGTGGATTTGTTATGCGAAGAGTACGTGTTGCTAGTTTTAAAGCTTATGTCGTTCAGACTATTGGCCTTTTATCTACATCTCCCCACGTAGAGTAACATCTTTTATAAGAAAACACTTTCTTAGTGGAACTAAAATAAAATAAAATTGAATGACTTGTTAAAATAATTATTATTAATTGAAACATATATCTACTACTTTAACAAATTACCACTAGCAATCTATTGGATCAACATTGTTTGAAATAATAATATTTATACTTGAATGCACTTATAATACAATCCAAAAAGTGAAACGTGAGTTAAAAAACATGTCATAACTTATTTTCAAATTTGAAATACAACTTCAAGTTGAATTTAAAAAATTTCACAGTCAAATATAAGTTTTCACTTTAAAAACACAAATTATCTTCTTAAAAAGTTTCACAATAAAACATGACCAAATGCCCACAAAACTTTAAAAAAACTTTTTATACAATGCCCACGCACCATCTTCTTTGAATCTAGCTCGTTGCATTTTTATCGAATATGTTGTTAGTATTGTTGTTTCAATGCATACTCATAATTTTACAACTTTTACAAACACTCCATGTCCAAAAAACTAACATACATATTTTTTTTACTTCAATAAATTCCCTATCTAATTTTAAATTCAAACATTACTTTCAAATTCAACTCAATTCATATGTACTAAAAATAGTATAAGCTCACATATTTCATTTTTCTAACTTTAAATTCAAACATTTCTTTTGAATTCAACTCAATTCATTTTGAATTGTACTAAAAATAGTATAAGCTCACATATTTCATTCCTTATTACCAAAATTCATTTCTATTAATATAAATAATTTGTCCAAGAAAATAAATTAGCTTATGTGTCTTCGTATGATTGGTCCTCTGAAGTCCAATTCAAACAGGCCCAACCTTGACCGCTCCTAAATCGAATTGGACGGTATATATTACGTCACATTTTTCACAACACAGAGTAATGGCTTTTTCTTCTTCTTAGTTTTCTTGATGAAAAATTGTTGATAAGGGTTTTAGTTTTCGATTTTTTACATTAGAAGGAGGAAATGTCGAGTTTCGAGTGCGGTGGCGAACAGACAAGAAATGGTGGAAAATTCATCGGGGTTGGAGAATAATCACCAGAAAATTGAATGCTGGAGCGGCGTAGAAACGACATGAAATTTCTAATATCTCGAAACATACAACTGTATCTGCTCGTAACTCGATTTCTCATTCCTCCAAACTTGTGAGTGTTTCTCTGTTTTGGTCTATGTTTATTACTGTAGGAAAATAATTGGATTACTGGGTTTTATCTTCTTCTTTTTTGTGTATTTTTTTTATTACTAGTTCTATGATTCACTTTTTTGTATGTTGGGTATGGGGTTTCTTGTATAAATTTGTAGGTGGGGTTTGTGATTTCTTTTTTGGGGTTTTTCTTCTTGGATCATTAAATAAGTAAAATTGTTAATGTTATGTGGGGTTTCATGAAAAAATTATTGAAGATAATGGTTAAAAATTAAGTGATTTGAGAGTTTTTGATATGAGGGGATTTGCGGGATTTTTTTTTTTTTGTCAGACTGTGTGATATTTGGAAGTTGAGTTCTTTGTTTATTCTACTGTTCCTTCTATTTATAACTTGAGTTATAATGACCTTGAAACTAAAGAGCTTGGTTGTTCTATTGTTTTTCTCAGGAAATACAGAGGTTCCAGATGCAATGCAGATGATATTTTAATCTGCCTGGCTTTGGGTAGAAAGGGAGTTGTAAGTGTTCTTATCTTGATCTATCCTTTGTTGAATTGAATTCGATTATAAACAAAGTGACTTTCATTATAAAACTTTAGGACAGAGGGAATCAGAAAGTGATTAGCTTGTACATTTCAATCAAGTTAAACTTTCTCAGCATCTCACCCAAAGAAGCAGTGAGTGAGAGCACAACTTTCTAGCCCTCTAGCTCTCATGCTTCAAGTGCCTGATAGTTGCACGCACTCGAGCTCCTCTCAAATTTTCCAGTCGTTCCCTATTTTATCTTCAAAATGTATTCCTAAACAATAATCTCTTAAGAAATATCAAGGATATAGTTTTGGGTAAACATCACGAATAGCATATTTGAGCACTAAAATAGTAATTGCGAGTTTTGTGTATTCCTACCAGATGAGCGCCATTGTCAGGTTTCCATTAATATCCAAGTGTTGCTTGGCTGGTTTAGTGATATTTTGCCGCAAAAAAAATGTGATCAAGGCATTAATCTGCTATAATAAAATAACTAAACAACAAACATCATCGAGTTCTGATCGACTCACTCACAAAAGAATCTGAATTCAAGTGTGACCAAACTGTATGTTCTCCATTTCTTGGCAATGGCAACACATTTCCTTGATAATCCAACTATCAGGCTTTTGAATATGCTAACTAGCTTTATTACTGGAACTGGTGAAGTATTCCCCCCAAATAAAACACTCTTACTTGTGCATTCTTCTTCTTCTTTCCTCCACTTCATGTGCTCTTCTTTGATGTATCCATCTATCCGAAGCCACTAAACACCCTTTCACTGTTTTGTTACTAGAACCTTGAAATACTGAAATGGGGTTTGTTTTTAGTATGTTCTTTGTGAAGAAGAAATACGTCATATCTGTCCGATCAAGGTCCATAAACAATGTCCTTAATTTGTCAAGGACAAAATTCATCTTTCCAAATGAACAGAAGAAGTTAAGCAACTTTTGATAATTTTGAGTTTTCACAGTTGGAATTAACCTTTTATTTTATAAGTTGTTTTGCAACGTGAATAAATTGAAAAAAAAATTATTTCTTGTATCTGAAGTTGTGACTGACTTGGAATCATTTTTGGCTTGGAAGGTACCATGTACATCCAAGATTGTACCCTCTACATCTCAGAACATGTCGAGAGATGTACTTGTGGACTTGGAATCAGGGGATAAAGCATTCTTGTTGAAACACAATTATGCACTACAATGGCCTCTGACATATAAACACTTGAGAGCCTCTGAGGTATAAAATGTTTACCCTCTTATCTCTTTTCAGCTCTTTGGCTCTTTGAATTGGATGTTGCTGCTAACTTTAACTGAATTGCAGTGGGGGACCTTGGGGAACGGTGCCTCAAGGTCGGGGGTGGGATAGGGTCTCGGGGCACAGCGCCTCGATTTCGGGAGGGTGGGGGAAGGGGCCTAGGGGAACGGCACCTTGAGGCCTACGAGTAAAGGCGGGGGTCTCAGGGCAAGGCACCTCGATGCCTAGGGGTGGAGGCGGGGGCCTCAGGGAACAACACCTCGAGGCCTAGGGGGAGGGGGGAGGGCCTCGGGGTATGGCGCCTCGAGACCTGGAAGGAAGGGGCGAGGGCCTCGAGGCATGGCACCTTGAGGCCTGGGGGGTGGGCGGGTGCCTCGGGGCACGACGCCTCGAGGCCAGAGAGAAGGAGCGGGTGCCTCGGGGCACGGGGGCCTCGGGGTACGGCGCCTCGACTAGAGGGAGGGGGTGTGGCCTCGATGCCTAGGGGTGGGAGGTTGGCCTCGAGGCATAGCGCCTCGAGGCCAAGTGGGGTGGGGGTACAGGGTCTCGCGAGGACTTGGGGATGGCCCTTGCGGGGGGAGGGGACAGGAGCCTCAGAGCGCGATGCCTCGAAGAATGGAGGAGGGGGCGTGGGCCTAGGGTCGCGGCGCCTCGAGGCCTTTGGGCGGGGCCTAGGGTCGCGGCGCCTCGAGGCCTTGGGGGAGGGGGCCTCGGGTCGCGGCGCCTCGAGGCCTTGGGGCCGGGGGACTCGGGTCGCGGGGCCTCGAGGCCTTGGGGGACGGGGGGACTAGGGTCGCGGCGCCTCGGGGCCTTTGGGGACGAGTGGCCTCTGGGCGCGGCGCCTCGAGGCCTTGGGGGACGGGGGGCCTCGCCTCGAGGCCTTGGGGGAGGGGGAGGGGGCCTCGGGGCGCGCCGCCTCGAGTCTTGAGGAAGAGGGTGGGGGCCTCGAGGCTGGGGAAGGGGGAGGGGGTTGGGGTGGGCAGAGGCCTCGGGGCCTGGGTGAATGGGTGGTGGCCTTGGGGGGGGGGGGGGCTTGAGCCTTATGGAGGCCCTATGGATTTGAGGCCCAGCTTTTGAAGATTCAAAATTTATGTTCCAAAATCTCTCTATTGTGTATTCTATCAACGCTATCGAAGCACGAATAAGCACGAACTGAAATGTTTTGATTCATTTCAAGAGAAAGTTTCAAAGAGTTAAACTTGGTGGTGCTACGGACCGGGTTACATTTAAGTCCAAAATGCCTATTGTCACGTATGAGGAAATTCAACCTGATATTCAACGTATTGCCAATGGAGATCGTTCTCCAATTTTCTCATCCCATCTTTGAGTCCCTCACTAGGTGAGATTTTATAATTACCTTTCTAAGAATATATCATGTATATAATTTTTCAAATTAGCTTATGGATGTGTGATATGAATTATCATACTGAATTAAATTAATCTTTTCTTTGTTTAGTTCGTAGCTCGGGGACATCTGCTGGTGAGAGAAAGATGATGCCCACAACTCAAGATGAGTTAGACGGGAAACAACTACTGTACAGTCTTCTCATGCCCGTGATGAATCTGTAAGTGCTATTGTATTATGCTTTCAATGTTTTATTACCTTGTTAGCGAGAGTTGTCATTATATACGAATTTTATTTTACTTTCTACAAGAATTGTCTTTACTACAAAAGGGACCACCTCAAGATGAGGCCTTACGATCCTTACAATGTGTATACTATCCCCAACAAGGCTGTTTCTAGAGCATGTACACAAATGCTCTGTGGTCTACTTCGAGCTATTCATTTTCTTCAACTCAATTGGCAACAACTTGCTAAAGATATCGCATTTGGGTTATTAAATCGCAGAGTTTCTGACCCTTCAATTAGGGAAGCGAAAACCAGAATTGGGAAGGGATTATTACAAAGTACTTGGATGTGATTGTGACAGGTATGTAAATAAATTCGCTTAGCAAGATTTAATTACTTTATATCGCGATAACATGTTATTGCCTTATTAATTTCTTCAGATTTCTAATACTACTTATTGTGGATGTGATTCCTACGCGATAACGAGTGTTACTTTGGACTTAATTTGAACCCAATGTGCAAGCCATCTGAAGTATGTTACACTATAATGCCCAATATGTGCTACTTTGAATTTGTCCCTCAGGACTCACCACCCCGTCTCATGGACCAAGCCAACGTGGAAGTGGGAAAAAGTACGAGATCGTGATCACAACCTACGCTGGTATATGTCGTTACAGAGTTGGTGACATACTCCAGGTCACGGGATTTCACAACTCTGCCCCTCAGTTTAAATTGTAGAGTACACTAGTTATGCCGACACTAAAACCATTCCGGGACATTATGTTATTTACAGCAAATAACTTATTAAGGACCCAACCAATTCGCTGAGCCACGAGGTTTTGAAACCAATGTTGTTTGGTTATGGAAGAATGTTTGAACTCAACAGTGCCAAGTTGCGGACAACTCAATTGGAGCACTTGAAATTAGAGTAGTGGAAAACGGTAATGGACTATGTAATTTCTAGAGGTGCATCTATATATCAGTATAGTCCAACTGCTCCTCATTGGACCCAGAATGGTAGCGTTTACATGTCTGATCAAGTTATGATGAAAACCACATGAGTGGAATAAAACTTTTTCTTTTGTTCTTTCGGTATCTCTGTGTAGTGTTGAATATTAGTCAATTTGCTCATGGAAAGTGTATATCCTTTTGTTATCTTCATTGGTTTGAAATTGCAATCAATATGTGTTCTCTTCCCTTTTTTGCAGCTGCGTGTAGGTAGGTTATTATAACCTGAATTCTTTACTGATATGTCTTGTATATCCGTTTTGTTCTTGACTTCAGATTTGACCCTATTGAAGTTCTGTAAAAATTGAGCCCAAAATGTTTGGTTGGTTTATAAAGTTGCCTGAAAGCTGCAGATGTAGACCTCATAAGCTGCAGTCTGCAGATGTAAATTATATGAAAGGGTTGTCTTAAACACGCCTGGAGACGACGTATACGTCTAGTCTAAATCTGTAATTAATGCTCAATTGTTTTATCGAGTCATTAATAACCTTTAGAATGTATACAAGTTTTTAATAATTGTTTTTTTAAAATGTTCAAAAACAATGTTGAAATGATCATACGTTATAGATCCATTAAGTAATAATGTTGATTATATATGTTACAAGTACTCAAAATACAGCAGCTTCATATATTATAGTTTAAGGAAGACAGTTCATGATTTGCTTGAGGCCATTGTGTTTTTGGTATAGAAATTTTCTGCCGAACTTCAACTGGTGCCGTATATACATAAAAATTAGAACCTCAATAAATTATACTTTTATTTATGGGTTCATAATTATATACATAAAAAATATATTTTATTTTGTTATAGTATTACATTTATTTCAATGATAAATGTAGTTGAGTGATTTTTGAAGATAAAACCTTTAATTTGAGTGATTATATTGATATAAAACAAAGTTTAATGACTTTGTTAGATAATTTCCTATAGTTAAGTGAAGATATTAACTCCTTATTTAAAAAATAGATTCATAAGTTTGAAAAATAATGCAATTTAAATAAGCCTAAACCGCTAAACATAACCCAAATACAAGCTCGGAACAAGTTCAACAGAACCTATTAACTTTGATTTATATGCAATAATATTATCTAACATTTTCTGAATAACCTGATCTGCAGCCCTACCTCCAGCTACCTTTTGCTATTTTTCAAAACTTCTCCCCTTCTACTTTTGTGGGGAAAACAAGTCCTGAGTTGGCGTTTCAAATTGACATGGTGTCTCTACAGAAATAGTGTCAATTTTATACTTGTGTAACAGAAACTATTCTTCCACGGAAAAAAATGCCTAGAGAGAGCAATTAGTATAGTAAGAAGAAGAGATACATATTATTATCGGTGTGTTTTTACAATGAAGGAAGAGGACTTCCTTTTATAGATCATACATACATCATATACCTTCTAACAAACTTTAACTACCTCTTCTACCTCACTACACTTCTCACCTAGCTATCATTTCTCAATAAATAGTATAAGCTGATCTTTGGTTTTAAGCACAGAGAAATGTGGGATCCTTACTCATATATACACAAATTTTCAAGATGCAAAATTCAACCTCCATGACCATAAGAACTGGAAAAGTCTTCCCTCTAGGAATCTTCATCGCCATATTGTCCTGTTTCTAGCAAATTGACCTGGCAAAACATCCAAGTATGCAATTTTAAACTAAAAAGGTATGATGATCATATGAACCAAACAAAGAGGAGGATAAAACTTTACCTTAATGATGTCTCGTTTTGAACTGGGGCGAACATAGGATGCTAGGACAGCCAAGTGAAAATGCTGATTTTACACAAAATAAAGAGTAAGAAAACAAAATTAAGATACATTTCTTAAACAAAGAATGCATATATAATCATCAATTTTTCATATGTTTTCTCTTTTTCTTTTCTTTCTTGGGGCTTGGATGTCCTTATGTTTTATAAGTAATGCACCTATGATGCAGTTTTTCATACAAATGAAAGGAGCAGTACTTGGAATTTGCATTACAAATTTCTAGTTACGTGAGGGAAGGGTCGTTTATGCCAATACTAACAAGATTCTTTTAGCAGGTCATGGATATATATTCTAAGCATTCCATTAGTTGTATATCAACATTCCAATAAAAATACTTGTATGCATAAAAAATTTCCAGGGTTCCTCGGGGTAAATGCATTAAACAGGGACAAAGTTTAGCGGTTCAACGCATAGACAATTAAATGGAGTAAATCAAGGCTAAGGCAGCAG
>JAJOOS010016149.1:0-25060 GCA_029582725.1 Solanum chiquidenum
CCCCCCCCCCCCCCCCCCCCCCCCGCGAAAGAAGTAACAACGAACCTATGGCCCAAAAGGCATCAACATCAATCAAGTGGCCCAAAGGCAAGCAAACCAACTATGAGCGACCTATATGAGTAATCTCTAAGTTGTACCTAAGCACGAGGTCGCTATCAATATAATAGGGTTCCCAACAAGGGACGAACATAACAACTCTAGGAAGCCAACACACTAAACTTATGGCAATGAGTAGATCATCCAAAGTATGCTAGACATATAGCTTTAACCTTTTAAGCAAACATGCTAAAATAAGAGTGTAACCTTATCATACCTTTTTCCGTCGACTCCTTGCCATCCAATAACTTTTTCCCACACCCCCACATTACTATAACAATGAGTTCACTCAACAATCAATAACAAGAAGTACAACGACAATCCGACAAAAGATACGAATTTTCGTCGTAAAATACTATTTGTGACTTGAAAGTAATTAGAATCCAATAAGAGGAGGGTCTCACCTTGCTATACAAGCTCATAGATATGTAATTTGGGGGTTTTTGAATTAGGGAATTTGGTTGGTTTTGCTCCAAATAATGATTTGTGTAGTTTTTCGATTTGGGGGCCAATTAACAATCTGTTTTAGCTGATTTTGGGTAAACAAATTTTGGAAGAAATTTTCAAATTCGACAGTAAGGCTCAGTGTTGACTTTTTCACTCAATTTTCGAGCCAAACTTTTATGTGGCAATTTGTGTATCTACGAACTCGTATACTCATCTAAATTACATTTATGACCAAATTGAAATAGTTCAAAGGCATAAAAGAAGAGCAAATCGTTGAGAAAACAGTCAAATACCCCCTCAACCTATTATCCGATTCTCAACTACACACTTATACTTCACGGGGGGTCCTATTATCCCCTAGAGTATTTTAAACACAAATATTGACACCCCCAAATATTTGTTGGGGAGTGTAATACACGCACCTATTTTTTCAGAATAAAATTTTTAAAAAAAAATCATTACCAAAATACAATAATTTTGATGTTTTTCATTTTTTTTCTCCACCATTCCATTCATCTTCCTAAATCATCCCATTTTTCTCCATTGTTCCCAAATGTCTAATCTCCTCCAATCCACCTCCATCTCCATCTCCATCACGCTCATCATCCTTCGTCTTTCTTCTATTTTTCGATCATTTATTTGCACAAAATCTAGTTGTCATTGTTGAATTCAATAAATTTGACACGAATACTGAATCTTTTTATTATGGTATCTTACTGCCATTATTTTCTAGTTCTGCATCTGTTGGTTCTCCCGTTGCTTCTTTTTTTATAGATTTGAAGATGAAATTTTCGTTGCCAAATTTCAAATTCTAATACCCACTTCAATTCCAATCAAGAAACTCACAAATTTCAAATTCTAAAATCCACTTTCAATTCCAATTAAGAAACTTGGGCTGCTACTATAATCGAAAAGATTTCTGTAGCAGAAGCTGTAATATCATTTTTCAATGTCGGATTGAAAGTATTTTCCATTGAGGTGAAGAAATTAAAGGATTATCATTAACTTTCTTTTGGTTATGTTGTCTATTTTTAGGAAAGATTTGAAGGAGTTGGTCATGAAAAAGTTCATTGTGGATTAAAAGTGAAAAAATAAAATATTGTATAGGTGCTTGCCCATGGCAGCCATGGTAAAATTTAATTGCAGAGGTGTAATTTTTAAAGGAGGAAAATGGTTAGAGAGAGAGTATGTGATTGTAATTAATTAAATTTATTTATTTATTATATTGAATTCAATTAAGAAATGATAGTTGTCAAATCATTTAATTTGGCTTATTTATTTGCCTTACACTTGCCTTCAGGAAAGTGAACACACTTGTTGTGCCACATCAGCACTTAAGGGTGTCAATATCTCTGTTTAAATACTTCAATGGGTAATAGGACCTCCGTAAAGTATTGGTGTGTAGTTGAGAATTGGGTAATAGGTTGAGGGGGTATTTGGCTGTTTTCTCGCAAATCGTTAGTTATCTCTTGCCTACCCATGGATTCAATAGCATTTAGAAAGATTGCCTTATTCGAGAATCTCCAAATCTATGCTTATTTTCAACTCCCCAAAGCATTTTGTCGATTACTACACCCTTCATTGTCTTTGGGTGCCTAGGTATCCACATTAACTTTTTGAATTCCAATTAAGGCAAGTTGAAACTTTTTATAAAGTGTTAAGTGTATTTATTAATTGAATAAAAGGTTAATGGATAATGGAGGTCCTCTATAAATGAGATAACAAGTATTTGTATGAGTACCAATCCCCTGCATATGAAATATTAGAGATTTTCTTCCTGAATTGATTAATGTGATTATGCGCGCTGGACTCCTAGTATATTGCACTGGATAGATGCTTGTGTTGCAGACTTGATATTGATGAATTGATTTTAGTTGACGCCTCACGTATGAAATACTTAAGGGCAACTCCAACCCTACACTCTATTTTACTCTCCAAATATAGAGTTTTCTATTTTTTCAGACAACCAACTCCAACCCAATTCTTTATTTTACTCTCTAAAAAAGAATATTTTTCTTTCTCCTCAATATTATATTATTATATCTATTTCATTCTTATTTCTTATTTCATAATATGAATTCTTTATTTCTCTTTCCCAATAATTACTTTATATAATTTTCATGTGATATAAATTTTATTTTTTCAATTTTTTATTTAATATAAAATTATATTTTATTTTAAATTTTTAAATAACATAAATTGCAAGTATAAAAGTGAAATATAATTACATAAACACTCAATTTTTGAAATTATTACGTTGCTCCCATAAATGCTCTATTAATGCATTACGGAGTTCACAATGAGCATTTTTGTCCTTAATTTTTTTATGTTTAGCTAAAAATTATTCAAATCGGAGATTTTCATCTACCACCATTTATGTCGTTGGAGCCTCTACGAAATCTTGAATTGGTGCATTAAGATCACATTCATCCTCAATTATCATGTTGTGCAATATAATACATGTAATCATTATATCATGTAGCACTTCCTTTCTTCAAAAACGTGACGGTCCTGCAATAATTGCAAAACGTGATTGCAAAACTCCGAATGCACGTTCAACATATTTTCGGCATGATTATTGTTTCATCGCGCATTAATTATTATGATTATATTTTATCTTGTATTTAAATTATTATGTTATGTATTGTATTGTTATCTTGTATTTAAATTATCATATTATGTATTGTATTTTTAAATTAACATTTTTAATCTTATCATTTTAATTTTGTGTATTCTTATAGTGAAAATTAATAATAAAATCAAATTATATTATTGACGAAAATTATAAAAAATTAAAATATTATTAATTCGGGATGAAAGTAGTATATATTAAATAATGTATTTTTTAAAATATTATATTACATTTTTAAAAAATTATGAATATTAGATATTTAATTAATGACATTATATGTAAAATAATATGTTAATTAGAATGTAATAGAAATAACGGAAAAGGGCCAAAAATACCCCTGAAGTATAGGAAAAGGTCTAAAAATATCCTCCATCCATCTTTTGGTCTAAAAATACCCTTCTACTCATCTTTTTGGTCTAAAATTACCCTTCCATCCACCTTTTTGCTCACGTATACCCTTGCAACTAACAACCCTCTCTTCTTTTTTTTATTGTTGAATGAAATAAAAATCCACCTCTATTAATTTTTTCTCATAATTTATCCAAATCAAAACAATATATCTTTTCAAGATCCAAAAAATATGTTTTTTTAAATCTAGTGATTTCTATTTTCTATAGCTTTTTTTCAAAAAAAAAAATTGTTTTAGATAATTAAAATATTTTTAAAAATATTAGTCATGCTACAATTACAGGGACATAATATATTAATATAAATCCTAAAAAAAGTTGTTCCAGTTGGTGCACCAGTCCAAGATTTGATCACTAATGATGCGGACGACAAGATTATTAGTCAAAAAAATTAAATGATATTTTTAAAAAAAAATATATATAAGACATTTTTAGGATTTATATTAATATATTATGTCCCTGTAATTGTGGCATGATTAGTATTTTTAAAAATATTTTAATTATCTAAAACAATTTGTTTTTTTGGAAAAAAGCTATAGAAAATAGAAATTACTAGATTTAAAAAAATATATTTTTTGGATCTTGAAAAGATATATTGTTTCGATTTGGATAAATTATGGGGAAAAATTAATAGAGGTGGATTTTTATTTCATTCAATAAGAAAATGACACATAATAAGTATTTAAAAAAAGAGAGAGGGTTGTTAGTTGTAAGGGTATAAGTGAACAAAAAGGTGGATGGAAGGGTAATTTTAGACCAAAAAGATGAGTAGAAGGGTATTTTTAGACCAAAAGATGGATGGAGGGTATTTTAAGACCTTTTCTTGTACTTCAAGGGTATTTTTGGCCCTTTTCCGTAGAAATAATAATAAAGTATTGAAAAAGTGAAATAGAGAGTGTGAATAGTAGTTCTCCAAATATTCAACTCTCTAAATTAGAAGAATAGAGAGTGATATGGAGGTGGGTTGGAGTGCCCATTATATATTTTACTCTCCAAATATAAGAATGGAGAGTAAAATAGAGGTGGGTTGGAAATGGTCTTACTAGAGCAAATGTTTTCCAAAAAAATTAACCAGCCAAACATGAAAATATCATAAACACGCCCTTAGTTTCAATTAATTTTAAAACGATGAACGGATATAAAAAGTGGACACAATTTTCAGCCACTTTATTGGCCACCAGGCCCTACTCTCGGATACGATGAAAGGATCGTTACAATCCAAACATATTAAAATCAAATATCTTTAGGTACAAAAATCGTTAGTTTGATTTTAAAGGGATATACAGCTCGCTAAATGTACAGAATTTGTTAGTGTTGAATCATTTACAATCACGAACATACTCAGCACAGATACAATTACGCACAAGTCACAGCTTACAATCAATGACAAACTATAGAAAGGTGTGAAATATCTCATGCCAAATAAGCAGAAGCAATACCTTTCATCAAAGTCAAAACTGTCGCAATTCCATCCAACCTGAACAAATTTAACCTGCAGTAAATAAGATATAATGATTTATTCAAAAAAAAATTGTATCATCAATAGCACCAGTTGACTGGGAAGTTTAGAAAAACGAGTGGAATTTCTTTTTGAACTAATTTGGCCACTGGATTAGCTACTACCTATCAAATTCAGAAACTAAATGGACAAAACGGTCCTGCTTCCTTGGAACATAAATGAGAAGCTTTTTCATGTTCAATCTTTTGAAATTGGTGTTACCAATAATTACCACAATTATATACACTTAGGGGCACGGGTATAATGGAGAGTAATACGAACTAGAAGACTGGAACATAAATGAGAAGAGGCAACTATGCAGGCATGCCAGGCTGGGAGCTAAGAGCAACGGAGACATACATGTAGTAAGCAAGAATGAATTGTCCAAATTAGGCATTACAGACACTAGAAATACTAAAAGCTTGACAGCAACTGAAGGAGCACAACTATGTAGTGTGGCTACTACATGGTCATACATAAAATAAAGGGAAATTTTCCATCAGGGAATTAAAGCAAAAAAATAGTAAACCTGAGATTAACAAGATTGCGCCGAACCTTATAGAAAACGCCTGCGGAGAGGAATCACAAGTCAACACCCTCATCAAGCCCTTTAGAACTGATTATCACATTTGAATCAATTTGTTTATCAAACTTCTGTTTACGGCGGGCTTCAAAGTCTTTGAAGCCATCCATCTGGAAAAAGAAAAAGCAAATAGAATTCTTCATAAATGACTTTTTTAGTACTTACAGAGCTAAGTAGTAGAATATTAGTGAGTAACCTGTTGAAATTGGTCCATGGAAATCGGATTTCCATGCAGGGATATGGTCTGCAAGCTCTTGCATTCTCTTAACAAATTTAGAGGCATCTGAACAATCCAGTTACCAAAAGGAAGCATGAGTATCTAGTAAAAACAGATACTTTATAGGAACAAGTACAAAAACTTGGATGATGATGCTTTAAATGGAAGATACTTGAAGTTCAATCCAATGACCTCAAATGTGGATCATTTTGTGTATTTGGCTTTATTGCCGGTTTGCAATGTAGATGCTACTGGTTGTTTGGTTATCTGCATTTCTTCATGAGGTCTTATTGAAAGGAAAAGCTTTTAGATGCACGTTTTAAGGTTAATGTATGGGTTCCTTCTTAACACTCATGCACGGGGAAGTGAACTAGGCTTACAGATCATGCGAAGAGAGTTCCTAACTCTGCTTAATAGCATCCTTAATATAGAAAGTGCGAGAGAGAGCACATACATGTATCACCAGTGCAACAATAAGTTCAGCTTTTCGGTGTGACAAACAGGTGAGCTTTTGATCCACGTGGTTTACTATTATTTGCACATTTTATGTGTGATGATGATAGAGACAGACACACACACACATGCACAGCAGTTGACTGCACATCTAGGGGTAAAGCACTGTATCGGTGCGGGCCACGAGAACGGTACCAAATCGAGGTAAACACTGAATACTAGATATGACCTCAAAATAACAAGGGTCACACACATACACAGGTAAAATTAGACACTAACCTGATTGAGATTGTTATTGTTCAGGCAGAGTGATTTTAGTTGAACAAGATTGCAAACTGATGCAGGAAACTCTTCAATGGAATTATCTGAAAGGAAATATTGTTATCACGAGGCAAGATTGCAAAAAAAAAAAAAACAGTAAACCTCATTATGGCACACTGAGGAATAAGAGACAGAACGTGAAAATCATGTACTAATTCAAATGGATGGTGACAAGAATATTATCTTATAAGCTTAACAGAGAAAATTTGTAGATGTTCCTTTAGCTTTCTAGGTCCCCCAACACTCCAATTTTATCATCGGCCATAAATTTCACTTAATTTTATGTTGATGGTAACATGTTTTTTTTCCCTCGATGGATAATTGATACAGAGCTCCACTGCCAGGAAAATAAGAGGAAATAGAGAAATAGCAAGAATGAGATGAGTGACACTAAAATTTGACGGTACCATTTGCTTGCAATTCTTCCAAAGAGAAGCAACTTCCAATTGATTCAGGAAAAAACTTTAACTTATTGTTTGAAATGTCCAACAGTACCAACTGCAGTGAAAAACCATTACTGTCAATTCCAAAAGCCTCATTTTCCAAATAAGATGAATTAAGAATACTTTAAGTCCAGGCTAAACGACTATCTCTGACACACAAAAAACGGCATCATCATATTGAACTGAACTCACAAATAACAAAACATATTTGGAGTAAAAGTATATGCAAGTGTTTAGAATGATATGAACATTACTAGAGGATAGAGCTAGTTAACTTGATTGAAAAATTTTAATTCATAATCCCATGTCAGCAACCATGAGAGTTAGATATACACCTAAAAGTGAACACTATATTTCTTGGTGTTACAATAGGATTGTACATGGTGTCCTACTTGGAAAAGGATTGTAGTGTATTGTCTATAAGTAGACCTCAGTGTAATAATGTAGTTTACATATCTTAATAATATTTTCTAAGTCTTAGTTTGTCAATGCTCAGAGAATTAAAATTTAGAAAAGAAACAGTCAAATGGAACTTGTACTCTTGAATGCAGAGGGGGGCGTGAATTATAACTATTGTGTCGAGTGATTTTTAACACTCCAAGAGACATCGTGATTTTGGGTATTGTAGGTGTAAAAAGTTTGAGGAGGTCAAGAGGGCAATTCGTAAAATGAAAACGAGAAGAGCGAACAGACTAGATGAGATACCTATAGATTTTTGGAAGAGTGCAGAGGAAGTAGGCATTGAATGGCGAACTAGGTTGTTTAATATCATTTTTAGGACGAATTAACTTCCCGAAGAATGGAGGTGGAGGACAATGATCCTGCTGTACAAGAAAAAGGATGATATTCAAAATTGCAACAACTATAGAGTGGTATTAAACAACTATGTCACACTATGAAGGATTAGGAGAGGGTGGTAGAGATGACGATGAGAAGGAAGAGGGATATGTCTATTTTAGAGAACCAATTCAGATTCATGTCAGGGCGATCAACTATGGAAGTCATTCATTTTATAATGAGATTGTTGGATAAGTATAGAGATAGGAAGAGAAACCTACATATGATGTTCATTGAATTAAAAAAGGCATATGACAAAGTCCCTAGGAAGATTTTATAGAGAAGCTTGGAGTCCAGAGGTGTACATGTGGCATACATTAGAGGGATTAATGACATGTACGATGAAGCCAAAACCCAGTGAGAACAATGGGAGGAGAAGACTTAGAACACTTCCTAGTAGAGATGGGGTTACACCAGGGATCGATTCTTAGCCCATTTTTTATTTACCTAAGTGATAAATGAATTGACACAATATATCCAAGTGGAGGTACCAAGCTTGGTACATATGACTTACATACACCAGCTTGAGGGGGAGTGCTCAAATAGGACTGTACATGGTGCCATACATGGAAAAGGATTGTAGTGTATGTCTATAAACAGGGCTTTGTGCAATAATGTAGTTTGCGTATATTGAAAGTATTTTCTGAGTCTTTATTTCTCACAACTGGTTCATCAATGACAATGAAGAAAAAGACTTAAGAAGAAAAATATTCAGTATAAGGAGAGAGTGAAATAAAAAGGAAGAACAGACGGCACTCAGGGTGGTGGACCTCAAGACAACCCGCAATGGAGCCACTTATTCTCCAAATTCAACCACCCTCCCCCGGAGCTGCAGGACCCTATTCCAAATCCAAAATACTAACATAAGATAACAAAGAGACATCATCAACTACCAGGGAGACAACAGAAATTCATGAAGAAGCAGCATCACTATATAAATAGAGAAAAAAAGTAGGGCTTTCAGTTGTAAGAACAGAAAGTTGTAAGCAAAATGATCCATTAATATGGATATCAATATGCTGAACATTTTCTACAAGATTGACACCATTTCATTAGCCACCTTAGCACCTTTATACTAGGGAAAACAAAAAAACTAACAAAGCAGTAAAGCAAGCTAAGAAATAATATATTAACTGGCACACTATTTAGAATTGCGGAAGATGGCACTGTATAAGCCATCAGAAGGATCACTCACATTCTGCAAGCTCCCAATAGTCTCAGGCAAGCTCATTAACAAGTTTGCTGAGACAGACAAACGCTCAAGCTTCACCAACTGGCCCACTGAATATGAGAACATTATGTTGTTAGAATAGAGATTGTGACACTCTATAGCAGAGAGAATCCTGCTTAACTTCACAAATGAACTAGGATGGTGGGAAATTACATTCATCAGGCAATGCTCTGATTCGATTCCCATCAAGTGTTGCAACTTTCAAAGACTTAAGCAATCCCAGGTTCACCGGGAGATTCTCAATAAGGTTATCAGCCAAAACCTGAAAAGAAATAATCAGACTCAATTTTTTGGATAGAATCAGATATAACAAACTCTTTATTAAATTTTCATTTTAAGAGAATAAACCCTACAATATGTCAATATCAATAGTATTAAGCATGAAAACCCAGACGAAGAGTCCCTTAAGAATAAATGAAAAGCAGACACTTTTCAGTTTTCCCAAGTAGAACTGATTTCATCCCAGTAGAGTGCTTGAGGACTCTTGTACAGATTACAACTGATTTTTTGTTTTTGTAAATGAAATTTTGGAGCACCAGAACTATGTTTTGGTGTAGGTCCACTTCTTGTATTCCACTAGTATACTTGGTGTAAGACCCCGAAAATTCGAACCTTGAAAAAATCAGATCAAGATTGGAAGTGTGGGGACCAGCAAGGATACTAAAGGCCAAAAGTGATTAAACATACTAGAACAAGCGTGGAAGTACTTTGAGCAATAAGCGTGGATTTCGGGTGTTACACTTGGGCTTTTTACCCACCACATATTACCTCGTCGACAAAAAAAATAATTTTCATTACAGCTCCTTCACAGGGCTATTTCCTCCTAAGACTTATCCTATGATAGCTTAAAATCTTCCTTTCAAGTTAAGCTGTCAGCATATCTCTAATTTTGTGTTTGCCATTATATTTTGGACATTTTTATTGCTTTGACCTTGCATTTCCAACAGAATAACACAGTTAATATTTACTAAAAGACACATCTAATCATGAATTTCCCTCAATCTGGATTTAGCAAGCCCGTTAATAGTAGGTTGAGGATACATCTGCACCCCGAAACTTCGATGGAAACTAGGTTTATATAGGTAACTATCTTGATATATTAGAAATAGATACACAAAGGCACCCGAATGCAAAGTAGAGGTTTGTGCACTTGGCGGAAGATCTTTTTCAAGTCCTACATGTCTATGATTGTGGGTTCTAATCTCCTTGGAGGCATTAGCTTTCACACAACAGCCCATTTCCTCCCTTCTTGTTTTCCTTGTTCTTTTACATTTGTTCCCCAATATATTTTTACACAGGTTGTGCTCTACCGGCCTTTTTAAATTTTTCTTCCACTTGGAGCCTTTGTTTTTCTATTTTCTTCTCTTTACTTTTGTTCTTCTATTATTTTACGCTATCAATTCTTCTTCTGCCTCAGTTTAGAGTAAAAGTTGATGATTTTAGTAGAACTTTTCATAGTTTCTAAAAATTAATTTTAATTAGTTAATGTGCATTTATTTGTTTCTTGTTTATTTACAAATCTAAACCTATGATGGCTTTCTTTGTGCCTTTGAATATTTGTTATTGATTTTGTTATTCCTGAAGATCAATAGATAGACTAAAGAGAAAAAGCTCATAAAAGTTAAAGTATTATAAATGTAAACTATCTAACAAAAATACTAGGGGATTTCTTGTCATTTGTCCTAGCCTTGGTGGACATACTGGTGGGAGGTGTGAGGTACCCCGTGGAATTAGTCAAGGTGCGCACAAGCTAGGTTGGGTACCACGGTTATCAAAAAAAATAATTTTTAAAAAATGTAAACTATCTTATTGATTGAATCCCAAATGCTGGGTTTTTTGGATAATTGTGGTGTCCAAGTCAACTTGTGTGCACCTCGACTAATTCCACGAGAAATTTGTCACCTCCACCGGCAACAGGTATCATGTAACTAGGTATCATGTAACTGTGTCTACCAAGGCTAGAACAAGTGGAAAGAAATCGCTTAGCGTTTTTGTATCTGTTGGGATTTGAATATGAGGCATTATGTTCTCAACCCAATTTATTGACCACTTGGCCACTATGTTGCTCGGACTCTTCAACAATGTCGACGGGTGCATGTCGGATGGCCACACTTGGGTGCACAAAATGTTGGTTGTTGAGTGGTTCGTTTGTTAAAAACCTTATGACATAATTTAACAAAGTAGTATCATCTTGAAATCCTATGTGATAAATATCTTTCTGCCTCCTCAATAATGCATTATTCATGTCCTTGACTGATCTCCAACAAGAAGAAGAATACTTCTTCCATTCTATATCATCTTTGTATTAGACTATTGGTATGTAAATGTTAGATAATTGTTAGAGTTAAGTAAGTCCCAAAGAGAATTTTATCTCACACCTATAAATAAGTGTGTTGCATATTTCATTATCGTCAAGTTAGCTTCCCTTTATATTCTTCTCACAAGATACCGGGCCCTACAATCTTGGTAGTGTCATATGTAGCTTCCTCCAACCAGCAAGTGACCTTAAACTGCAGAACTAAAGTGGAAATATGCCTATTTTGTAAATAAACAAGAAACTACTATGTCATCCATTCTTTAAATAAAATTATATTAGCGAGACACCAGTGGTTAGTACTTTTCTGAGGACTCTCGGTTAGATTTTCCAAGAGGTTTTCTGGCTACACTATCCATGTGACTTCAAGTGAATATTTACTTTCCATGCCTTTAGATAAGCAAATTCAAGTCAATTTCCCTTCCCCGTCTTATTTTTAAGGGGTTAGAATGTCAAATGTAAGTGTGTTAGCATATTGGAGTTTCATTTGGACCTTATCATAGATTTATATGTTAGTCGAAATATAAAGAACTTCTAATTCATTTTTTATATGCTAATAACCAAACTTCTAAATTTTTATTACCATTAGTGGTAGTTATTGTATTACTATTACTTATTTTTGAAACTGAAAAATAAATCAGTAATAGTAATACAACTACTAATAATAATATATAGAAGTAATAGTAATAATATCAGTAATAGTATTACTATTACTTATATATATTCAATAACTTATGTTTCACCTTTTTTTTATGATGACATTAGTTGAGCTTATATGAGGAAATGTGGTCAGTAAAGATTCATATAGGTGACCCAAATTTGTTTGAGAGTGAGCCGTAGTTGTTGTTGTTAGGATATTGGAGTTAGTGTTAAGTGTTAATGTTGTTGGACTTTGTGAAAGTTTTTGAGTTGGTCATAGCTTACTCGTGCTTCCAGAAGAGAGAGGAGCACTTGGAGACCTGCCATAGTGCGGTGGTTAAGACTCAGATAGACTATGTGCTCCTTAGGAAGTGCGACAGAGTTTTGTTTAAGCATTGCAAGGTTATTCCAAGTGAGAATCTTACAACCTAACCGCTCAAGATTATAGATCTAGATATCAAGAGGAGGAGGAAGAAGAAGACAAGGGTTGCATGTGTCCAACCAAGGATTAGATGGGGAGGCTTAACTGCAGCCAGACCCTTGATGATTGGGGTGAAGTTGGCGGCTATGGGAGCTTGTGGGAGTAGTGGGGACGTAGACAATATGTGGTCTAAGACAACTGATTGCATCATGATAGCAACTAGAGAGGTGTTGGGTATCTCAAGGCCAGTGGACACAAAGAGGATTGGTGGTGGAATGGAAAGGTTCAAGGAAAAGTGGAAATCAAGAAGTTTCTTATGCTTAATATTAATGGAAAGCGTAAACAAGGAGAACAAATGGAGGAGTAGGAGAGGTATAAGATAGCGAAGAAGGAAGCAAAGCTAGTGGTGACGACAGCTAAATGGCAACTTTTGAACACTTGTATAAAGAGCTTGAGTGCAAAAAAAGTGATTAAAAGTTGTATAGGCTCGCCAAGGCAAGAGAGAAGAGGCCACGGGTTTTGGACCAAGTGAAGAGCATCGAGAACAAGAATGATAAAGTGTTGGTCGAAGAGACACACATTAGACGAAGATGGAAGACATATTTCCATAAGCTCTTGAATGGAAAAGGGCAAAGGGATATCATGTTGGGGTAGTTAGAGCATTTTCAAAGTCAAAGAGATTTTTGGTATTGTAGGTGCATTAACACCGCATAGGTTGAGGGGGCTACTCGTAAGATAAGGAGAGGAAGGCAAGTGATTCAAATGAGACCCCGGTAGATTCTTGGAAGAACACCGACAAGGCAAGTATTGAGCGATTGACTAGGTTGTTTAATGTCATTTCTAAGAAGGCTAAAATGTCGAAAGAACAGAGGTGGAGTACAACATATCCATTGTACAAGAACGAAGGTGATATTCAGAATTGCAACAACTATAGGAGTATAAAGCTACTAAGCCATACTATGAAAGTTTGGGAGAGAGTGGTCGAGATAAGGATGAGTATAAAGAACGAAGGTGATATTCAGAATTGCAACAACTATAGGAGTATAAAGCTACTAAGCCATACGATGAAAGTTTGGGAGAGAGTGGTCGAGATAAGGATGAGGAAGGGTGTGTCTATATCTGATAACCAATTTGGATTCATGCCGGAGAGATCAACTACAGAAGCCATTAAAATTGTAAGGAGATCGCTGGAGCAGTAAAGAGATGGGAAGTGAGACTGATTAACCATGAAAAGTTGTACAATAAAGTCCCTAGGGAGGTCCTTTGGAAATGTTTGAAGTCTAGAGGTGTGCCTATGACTTATATTAGGACAATTAAGGACATGTACGATAGAGCCAATACCCACGTTAGAATAGTGGGAGGTGATTTAGAACATTTTTCGGTCGTCATAGGGTTGCACCAGGGATCAGCCCTTAGCCCATACCTATTTGCCTAAGTGAAGGATATATTTACACGACATATTCAAGGGAATGGTGTCGTGTGTATATTATTCAAAAACGACATAGTATTGATTGACGAGATACGTAGTGAAGTTAATAATAGGCTAGAAGTTTGGAAACAGGCCCTAGAGTTTGAAGGTTTCAGGTTAAGCAGACTAAAACCTAGTACCTGGAGTGCAAGTTAAGTAACATAACACATGAGGCAGATGAGGTGGAAGTAAAGATCAAGCACAAGTCATATCCAAGAGAGAAAGTTTCAAGTATCTTGGGTCCAAAATTCAAGGAGACAAAAAAATTGATAAGGATGTCACACACCGCATTTCAGCGGAGTGGGTGAAATAGAGGCTTGCATCCGCAATACCGTGTGATAAGAATGTGTCAACAAGGTTAAAGGTAAGTTCTACACAGTGATGGTTCACCAAACTTTTTTTTATAGGGAAGAGTGTCGGCAAGTCAAGAACGCCCATGTGTAGAAGATGAATGTCGAGGAAATGAGGATGCATAGATGGATGTGTAGACATACTAGGAGATATATGATTAGAAACAAAGTTATGTGAGGCAAGGTGGGAGTTGCCTCCGTGGAGGACAAAATGAGTAAATTGTGTGGATGCGTCAGTAAGGAGGTGTGATAGGTTGACTATAATAGAAGTTAAAAGGGGTAGAGGTACACCGAAAAAGATCTTGGGGGGGCATAACATTATCTTTACCGAGGACATGACGTAGCTAGAAAAGGGTATGTTGTTGTTAAGTGTTAATGTTACTTTAGCCTCATTGGTTAAATATAAGCTGTGAATTGTATCTCACACCTCTAGATAAGTGTCTTGTGTTCCATATCATCAAGTTATCTATTAATTATCTTCCCTTCTCTTATCTTATCACGTTGACAACATCATGTCCTCCAAAAGAAGCTACTTTTCCTTGTTAAATTTCTCTTCCACAACAGTGACAGACACTCATTACATTTTAGTTGTGCCAATTCAGCAAATACCATGTACCTTTCTCCTAAATGACCTCTGGCTGCAGGAATATGACCGACAATTCAACCTAGCTTTCATTATGAGATGTGGACACTGAAAATATAATAAGGTTTTCTAAAAAGAATAATGAGATTGCAGAGACACAAGGTAGGTACCAAATATGTAGTCAGTAGTACTTACTAGACGCTGCAAGTTAATTAGCTTGTTGATCTCCATGGGAATTTGAACTGCCACAATCGAGAAACTGAGAGATTAGCTTCAGAAACAATAAAAGCTTCAGGTAAATAAGATCAGACATATAAGCGGAGACAACAATTTCCCCAAGTAACACAGGGTTAAATTAATTGTCAGTAGAACATGGAATTGATAGTGATTTGTTTTTGTGCTCTAACTGACTAGACAAATATGAATCAGAAGCTTGAGAAATTTGAGCAATACCCAATTTATTGTGCGTCAAGTCGAGGGTGCGTACAGATCTCTCCAGGGAAATAACTTCATCGGGAAAAGACTGTCATGGAAAAAACAGTCTGGAGAACATAAGACTAAAAGAAAGGATTAACCTGTATGTCCTTATCTGTCAATATTTACATTTCTTCACAGTAAGCATTATTCATTTGAAACCAGCAAACTAACAAGTAACAAGCATGCATGCGTCTGATTGTATATCTGTGCCTATACATAAACACACACACACACACACACAAAAGACAATGACACCTTGCGATTAAGAAAACATATTTCATCATTGCATTGTGGACCCTCAGCAGTTTAGGAAGGTAAAGATCCACTGCCGTGACAATTGCTCATAGTCATCTCAGGAATACATTAAACTATCTACTGGTGTCAATGCCACTAATGTAGTAACTCCCTCTCTCTGATTTGTGAGGCACAATCTACTCCCCAACAGTCGAATTAAACTAATTTTCATGGACATCATGTAGTTTTTGAAAACAAATTTGAAATTTATGTTAAAACTTTTTCTTTTTTTTTTTGAGATAAAAATTTATGTTAAAATTTAAAACTAGCATGTGATCTTTGTGGTGAAATTTTAATGCAAAAAGTTGAATAAGATACACTTTTGACTCCTGAAAATGTAAATGTTTTCAAAGGAATTACTTAATCAGTAGTGATGCTGATGGAGATTACTTAATTAATAGCATGCCACTAGTTCCCCGTGAATGTATTTGGTTACATGTCCATCTTTTATTCCTACTATTTCATTGTATACCTCCAGCTACCTCAGAGAACAGAGAACATTCTTTTTTTCTAATAACCGTAGAGTCGGGGTCAGCTTGCACTCACCTTGACTAATTCCAGTTGATACCTAAACGAGTCAGTAACTTTGTCCACCAAGGCTAAACCAAATGGGAAAAAATCACCCAGTGTTTTGTCTATGATGTAATTCGAACCTGAGACTCAGGGCAGGGGCGTATCAAGAGAGGGTGCCGTGGGTTCACGTGAACCCATGCTCCCCTCTCTAGATCATATATAATAGTGTTATATTTTTTAAAAAATATTTAAATATAGATGTGTGAACCCACGTTCAAAGTATTATATATTAATATAATGATGATTGGGTGCACCTCTCTAAGTGAGGATAGAAATTTAATCATATATCTATCTTGTCTTTTTAGTAACACCTCTACAAGTGGTTATCGGTAACATTTTTGGCGTTTCAACTGAATTTTGTTTTGTTTTTTCCTTTAATCTTTCAAAATTTTCAAGTGTTACATTGAAAATTCCTAAAAATTTTAGCACCGAAATTTTTTTACATAATTAAATCAAATGTGTGTAGTAAAATTTAAAACTAGTAGTTTTATATATGTTGAACCTATAATTTTTTAAAAATTTAGTGGATCATATTAAGAACCTAAAAGTCAAACCAATCAAATTTATACTTAAGATGCATTTTTTGTAATCGTGCACCCATTTTGCCGATATCCTGGATACGCCTCTGCCTCAGGGTGCTCAACCCACTTCATTGACCACTAGGCACACCTTGGGTGCCAAACAGGGAACATTCTAGAAGGAGAAACATGAATCAAATTCTCCCAAGTCTAAATAGTGAACTTAAACTATTGGCATACAAACTTTGTGCTCTTAGGAAATCTACTAGAAAGTTTCATGAAGGATAACATCCAAGGAGATATCCAGCTTACTCTAATCCTGCATTCCAGAAAATATTCAGAGACACATATCGACCCATAAATAGTGATGTTACCTGAAATTTACTAATCCTAAAACAAAACATAGAAAAAAAAAGGGAATTGGCAAAAGAAACAGCACCAGAATCTGAAATACCACAAGCAAACAACGCATATAAGCAAAACACACGATCAATTCCAAAATTAGTTGCGATTGACTATATAAATCCATTAACCCTAGCCGGGCGGATGTTAAATAAAATTTATTCAGTCAGGTAATAGGGAGAGAAAAAAATGCCTTCAATTTGGAGTCGCGTAAAGCAACGATGCCAGTTGAACGCCATCGCGCCATGCGGGTAGCTTTAGTATCTGCTGCTTTGCTACTGCAACACCCCATTATCACTAGCAATTTGAAGAGGACGAATGCGAGAGAGTATGTTTTTGTGCACTACTTATAGGGTTGACGTTCGACTCCTCCAACTCTCATTTCATTCCACTACTGGCACTGACATGAAACTGCGTCCCTTTCGTTTGGTTTATTTTTGGTCAAATTGCAAAGTTAAGTTTTGTTTAAGGAGTGACATGTGTTTATGATTTGGGCAGTTTTGAATTATTTTTAAAAAAAAAAGAGTGGGTCAAATATTTATTTATTCAAAGATAAAGATAAAACATGGAAATATTACTTAAGTGGATATCTTTTAATTAATATTTATTGCTTTAAAATCGATTTTTATTTTATTACTAGTCTATAGTAAACATTATAATATTTTTAATTAATAGGGAAATGTTGTGAAATATTAGCAATATAAAATAATATAAGACAATAAATATATAGACAAGATATATGGGAGAGAATGTTTCTTACTGTACTTTTTCGATTGTATATTTTATAAAATAATCATCGTCTATTTATAGTACAAAATGTCTTTGAAAGTTACATGAATTAAATAGTGTTCATTTATTTTGGAGAAAATGATCAAATGCCTTCCTAACCTATAGTCGAATTTTCAACTACACACTTATATTTTATGGGTGTCTTATTACCCCCTTAAACTATTTTAAAGCGGAATAAATGCACCCTTAAGTGCTGACATGGCGCAGAGAGTGTGTTCACTTTCTTAAAGGCATGTGAGAGATAAAGAACTAATTAAAAAAATATTTCAAAAATATTTTAACTTTTTGTTAAATACATTTTCCAACTTTTGCCTTTAATTTTATTTTCTTTACTTTTTTCATTTCTTTTTTCTTTATCATTTTTCCTCCTATCTCTCTCATCACTCAACACCCTCCATACCTATACATCTCCATCACCATTGTTGAACCACTGTTGCAGCTCCATCTCTCCACCCATCTTCTAATGCATTTTCATAATTTGTCTCACTATTACTCACAATCATTAACCATCAAAATCACCAAATAATTATTAAAACTATTATTTACGTGGTAAAAAAATAAATTAAAGTCATTAATTTTCTTGCTCAGGGAAAATTTATCAATCTTGAAATCTTATTTTTTTGTCTTTATTAACGTCCGTTGAAGAATCCAAACTACACACAATAAGAATTTCATGAAGTTAAGCAACAAAAATCAATTGATTCTACTTTATCCCGATAATTCAGTGATTTCTTCAAGTGTAGAAAGCCTAAATCCTCCACTATTTAAAAAAAAAAATAAAAGGGCGTATTCATCCTCAATTATAAGACGGGTAGCGAGAACTTCAAGCTTAAAATTGGTATTACAATTGTGGAATTTGAGTGGGAGAGGTGAAAATGGAGGTTTAAATAGTTAATAAAGTAGTTGTTGTGGTGTTACTGATGAATATTGATACTTAATTTGTGGGTTATAGAAGGTGAGAGTGGGGGTGGGAAGTGATTAGAGAGGAATAGGGTGGAGAGAGATAAAGGTTTTGGGGAGTTACAGGGAAAGAAATTGAAGCATGACTTAGGAAAAGTGAAGAGAGGAGAAGATGAAGAAGAAGAAATATAATTACATTTTTTTTTATATATATGTGATATTTGACAACTGGCAACGTGGTGCACACTACATGGAAAGAATGTGGTTGTGTAAGTTTAGGGTGGTTTATATTCCGCTTTAAAATAGTTCAAGGGGGTAATAGGACCTTCGTAAAAAATAAGTGTGTAGTTGAGAATTCGACTATAGGTTAGGGGGTCATTTGACCATTTTCTCTTTATTTTGTACATGAACTTCACAAAAGAGTTATGGAAGACATCCACATTAATGCATTTATAACAGTCCCCCTTGGATGTCCATAGATAATGTGTCTCGTTAAATCTTACTAGGAAAAATCCAGTGTGAAAATTCTAGTGAAGGAAAAAGAGTATACATATCTTGTAATACGCCTTGAGTGCTGCCTCATTAAAAACCTTACCATGAAAATCCAATAGGACAAAACCTTGGTTAAGGAAAAAAAAGTATAGCGCGTATTTTACTCCCCTGATGAAAACTTCATTTGATATCTCGGAGATGACGCATTCCAATGTTATATCTTAGATTCTCAAATGTTGACGTTGGCAATGCCTTAGTAAATAAATCTGCAAGATTATCACTCATACGAATTTGTTGAACATTTATCTCATCATTTTGTTGAAGATCATGTGTGAAAAAGAACTTAGGTGAAATATGTTTTGTTCGATCTCTTTTGATATATCCTCCATTTAATTGAGCTATGCAAGCAGCATTATCTTCATACAATATTGTTGGAATCTTTGTTTGCACAGAAAGACCGCATAATTGCAAAATGTGTTGGGTCATTGATCTCAACCATACACACTCTCGACTGGCTTCATGAATGGCTATTATCTCAGCATGATTTGAAGAAGTAGCAACTATTGATTGCTTCATCGAACGCCATGATATAGTTGTACCTCCATATGTGAATAAATAGCTTGTCTGAGATTGAGGTTTATGTGGGTCAGACAAATAGCTAGCATCTGCATAACCGATCAATTCTGGATGCATTAGAATACAACAATTCCATATCAATTGTTCCTTGAAGATATCTGAATATATGCTTAACACATTTCCAATGACTTTTTGTTGGACATGA
Organism: Solanum chiquidenum; assembly: GCA_029582725.1. NCBI lineage: Eukaryota > Viridiplantae > Streptophyta > Magnoliopsida > Solanales > Solanaceae > Solanum > Solanum chiquidenum. The sequence continues at coordinate 20,167 of JAJOOS010016149.1, forward strand.
GCTGAATCTCGCCAATAAACTTACTGCAAAACAAATATATGGTCGGATATATTATTGGCAAGGTACATTAGTGCCCCAATAGCACTGAGATATGGAGTTTCGTCACCAAGAAGATCTTCATCCTTTTCTTGAGGTCGGAATGGATCTTTATTTATGTCAAGAGATCTCACAATCAACGAGGTATTCAATGGGAGTGATTTATCCAAGTAAAATCGCTTCAAAACATTTTCAGTATATGTTGATTAATGGATAAATATTCTATTTGTCAAATGTTGAATCTGAAGGCCAAGACAAATTTTTGTCTTACCAAGATCTTTCATTTCAAATTCTTTCTTCAAACACTCAAACAACTTTTGAAATTAAAACTCTTTCGGAGTTCCAATGATGTTCAAGTCATCAACATAAATAGATATTATTACAAATTCAGATTTTGACCTTCGTATAAAAATATAAGGACAAATAGGATCATTCTTATACTCTTCCTTTAGCAAGTATTCGCTAAGACGATTACACCACATTCATCCTGATTGTTTCAATCCATATAAGGATTTCTGAAGCTTTATTGAACAACTTTCTTTTGAATTTTTATATGCTTCATGCACTTTGAGCGCTTCAGGAATTTTCATAAAAATATCGTGGTCTAGTGAGCCATATAAATAGATTGTGACAACGTCCATTAGATGCATTTCAAGTTTTTCATGAACTGTCATATTCATCAGATACCTAAAGATAATTGCATCTACCACAGGAGAATATGTCTCCTCATAACCAATGACATGCCTTTGCGAAAATTATTGTGCCACAAGTTGTGCTTTATATCTTATGAGTTTACCATTTTTATTGCGTTTTCGCACAAAAACCCACTTGTACCTAACTAGCTTGACAACTTCAGATGTTCGGACTATTGGTCCAAAAACTTCACATTTTTCAAGTGAAGCCAATTATGTTTGAATTGTTTCGCAACAAGATGACCAATCATTTCTCTGTCTACATTCATTGACAGATCTTGGTTCTAAATCCTCATCTTGTTGCATTATTTCAACTGCAACATTATAGGCAAAAATATTATCCACCACAATATTATTTCGATTCCACCATTTTCTCGTCGAGACATAATTTATAGAGATTTTCTCATTTTCATTATTTTCAGGTACATGGACCTCCACAGTGGTATCATCATTTATTAAGTCTCAGAGCTCTTTGTGAACAATTGCCTCCATGTTATGATCATTTATTCCTTTCCTTTTTCGAGGATTTTATCCTTGAAACCAATTGGTCTACCACGTTTTAAGCGTGGTCCAGACTCATTTTCCTTAACATTTTATCCTATCAAAAAATAACTCGAACTTGAGCATTAGCAACTAGGATATATGATTAAGTCACCCGTGGAAGGTTAGTAAATGCATCTAGCAGTTTATTTGCAATATTCTGCAAATAAATTATCTTTTGAACTTCTTGCTCACATTGATTTGTTCGAGGGTCTAAATGAGACAGTGAAAGTGAATTTCATTCTATCTCATTTTTCAAATGCTTTTGTTCTCCCCTTAATGTTGGGTATACTGATTCATCAAAATGACAATTAGCAAACCTTGTCATAAATAAATCTCCAGTTCTAGGTTCCAAATATTTTATAATAGAACGAGATTCATACCCAATATATATCCCTAATCTTCTTTGGGGATCCATCTTTGTGCGTTGTGGTGGAGCAATTGAAACATATACCGTACAACCAAAGATTCTAAGATGAGAAATGTTTGGCTCCTGACCAAAACCCAATTGCAATGGGGAGATGTCATGATAACTGATTGACCTTATGTGTGCCGCTGCATGCAAAATAGCATGCCCCCAAACTATAACAAGCAACTTTGTCCTCATCAACAATGGTCTAGCTATCAATTGAGGGCGTTTAATCAATGACTCTGCTAAATTATTTTGAATATGAACATGTGCAACAAGATGTTCAACTGTTATTTCAAGTGGACAAACAATAATCATTAAATGCCTGAGATGTAAACTCACCAGTATTATCAAGACGAATTATTTTTATTGCATAATCTGAAAAATGTGCTTTTAACCTTATTATTTGAGCCAACAACCTCGCAAAAGCCATATTGCGAGTTGACAATAAGCACACATGTGACCATTTTGTAGATGCATCTATCAAGACCATATAATATTTACATGATCCACATGCAGGGTGAATAAGCCCACATATATCACCATGTATCCGTTCCAGAAATGCAGAGAACTCCACCCCAATCTTAGCCACAGATGGTTTGATAGCAAACTTTCCTTGTGAACAAGCAACACAAGAGAATTCCTTTGATTGAAGAACTTTTTTATTCTTCAAAGTATGCCCATGTGAATTCTGAATTATTCTACGCATCATATTATATTCGGAATGGCCCAACCGTTCATGTCAAATGATAAAATCATTAGAATTAGTAAACCTTTTGTTTACCACAACATGTGATTCAACCGTACCAATATTTGTATGGTACAACCCAGAAGAAAGTGTAGGCAATTTTTCATGCACAATTTTCTTTGTCGTATTTATTGTAGTAATATAAAGGTATTCAACCTTTCCTTCATTTGCACTCTCAACATGATAGTCATTTTGGCGAATAACCTTGAAACTTAACAAGTTTCATTGAGACTTACTACAATAGAATGCATTATTGATTACCAATAATGTTCCTCCAGGTAGTAATAAGACCGCTCTTTCAGAGCCCTCAATCAATTTTGTACTACCGGATATTGTATTAACATGTGCCTTTTTCATAATCAATTGAGAGAAATATTTATATTCTCTTGGTATCGTATGAGTTGTGGCACTGTCCAAAAGGCACATATCTTCATTACTCATCTTGGATCCAACTGAAGACTGAGAAATTTTATTTATCTTCAAAAAAATAAAAATACATAATAAGAAGTACGAAACTTAACAAAAGAAAATTTAAGTACATGAACTTTAAGTATGACATTAAAAACACATAACGACATTATTCATTTCCAGTTCAATTATCAATCTTCAGTTGCGATCTCCAAAGAAGTCCTCAACTTCTAGATGAGTAATATCATTGAGCCCATCAAAAGCATCATCTTTCAATGCTAAATTTGCCTCAACATTCTCATCATATTTTTGAGAAGACCCTGCCTTAACATCATCTTTGAGAGTCAAATGTGACTCCGCCCGGGCATTAGAAGAGGAGGCACTGCCTTTATTTCCTTTCCATTTGAAGAAATTTTGATACAACCTGACAAAATGTTGAGGTGCCCGACATTCATTTTTTCAGTGACCATTAAGGCTACAACGATGACAGTGATCGCCCTTGCCTTTTGAAGGATTATTTTGAGAACTCATATTGTTCTCCCTTTTGTTATGACCACCACCTCAACGATTATTATATCATATTTTGCCTTTGCCACGCACATTTTCATGTCCCCAATTATTTTGTCTTATTTCAGACTGGCCATGTGCTTCTACACCATGTGCTTCCGGTAATGGAGCACTTCTAGTGGGACATACTTCATGGTTTCTCATTAAAAGGTCATTATGTTGCTCAGCCACCAGAAGGCATGAGATCAATTCATAATATTTCTGAAAACTCTTTTCACGGTATTGTTGATGTAACATCATATTAGAGGCATGGAAAGTAGTTAGTGTCTTTTCCAACATGTCCTCATCTTTTATAGTTTCCCCACATAATTTCAATTGGGCAGTGATTCTAAATACGACAGAGTTATACTCAATTACGATTTTATAATCTTGAAACCGTAAGTGAATCCACTCATAATGAGCCCTTGGCAATACCGTTGTCTTGAGGTGGTCATACCTCCCTTTCAAACATATCCACAATTCAAGTGGATCTTTCACTGTTAAGTATTCAAGCTTCAGGCTTTCATCAAGATGATGACGAAGGAAAATCATAGCATTCGCTTTATCCTGACTTGATGCCCTTATTTCCTTCGATTATACTATCACTAAGTCCTTTAGCGGTAAGGTGAATTTCAACATCAAGTACCCATGACAAATAGTTCTTTTCAGAAATGTCAAGTACCACAAATTCAAGTTTTGACAAATTCGACATGATGAAAACTATCACAAGATAATTGAGTTAATATTATGATGTTGGTTTCTTTATAATAAATGGTAAATTAATGCTCAAATAATAAAGTATAATATGATTATAAAATATAGGGAAAATACATAAAAACATCCCTGAACTTGGCAGCAAAACTCACTTTAGCACCTTAACTTTACGGGTAATTATTTACCCCCCTAAACTTATTTCAAGTGAATTTAATAACACCTTAATGACTGACGTGGCAAATTTCAAAAACATCAGCGCGTAAATAAAGAAAAAAAAAATGGCACCCTTTTTTTCCCTTTCCAACCAATACAATTTTTTTCCATTTCTTCTTCTTCTTCTTCTTCTTCCTTGCACCCATCACCCCAAATCCAACTCATTTCTTTTCTTTTTATTTAATTATTTCTTCTTCCTCACAACCTGCACACCCTCTCCTCTTGTTTCTCTATGCATCCTTTATCTCTCATTTTCTCCTTCTTCTAAGTAGTTTATATTTATAGTAAAAGAGAAAATTTCAAATAAAAAAAAGCAAATCTTTAAAAAAAATTCAACTATGATTTGATTATTAAAGAATTAACAAAGTGTCAGAACCTTAAAAAATAATTAATCATCTAACTTTAAACATTACTTATTCTATACCTGGATATGTATTAGGAAGTTAAACAAGAAAATTAACAATAAATCTAAAAAGTTAAGCACACTGATTTTGCACAAATCTGAAAGCGCCATTGTTGACGTAAGTTGAAGCTTCACTTAGCTGAAAAAAGAGATTAATGGAAGTAATAATAAATCATTACAAAGTA
>JAJOOS010016150.1:0-31302 GCA_029582725.1 Solanum chiquidenum
TCTTCTTCTTCTTCTTCTTCTTCTTCTTCTTCTTCTTCTTCTTCTTCTTCTTCTTCTTCTTCTTCTTCTTCTTCTTCTTCTTCTTCTTCTTCTTCTTCTTCTTCTTCTTCTTAGGTTTTCTAGAGATAGGAATATTTGAGAGGAGAGGATGAAGTGGGTTTCCTTTTGATTCTAGGGGAAAGAGTTAAAATAAGGTAAACTTAGGTCTAATAGGTTTATATAGTTGCTAGGAAATGAATAGAATAATGTAGGGTCAACTTTGGTAAAGAACTAATGACCCACAAAGTTACAACTTAAAAATCTGCCCCTTGCCCGACTAAGCTCGCCCTTTGGACCCTTAGGATCCCCCTTTGGACCATTAGGCTCGCTTTTATGACCCTTAGGCTCGCCAAGTGGACCCTTGGCTCGCCCAAAGTTCCAGTAAGTTCAAAAATGGGGCATTTCACTTAGGTGATCTAGGTTACCAATGGGTGATTCTCCCCAAGTAGGTTGGCGAGCAAGGACTTAGCTCGCCCTTTGCACCCCTTAGCTCTCCAAGGGCACTAGGTGACTCGCCTAATGCCCCTTGGCTCACCCATTTCTCCTGCCTGACAGTGCTTCACTATTTCGAGCATAACATTTTACTTCGAGATCGGAATAGGGTAAGCTTGGTGGCATTGGAAAAAGGACTCAGAGACCTTTAATTGGATAGGTAAAGGCCCACATAATTCATTTTAAGCTAAGAGATATCATCATTTGAAGTTGACCCTACACTCTAAGTCAAATGAAAACCCTTAAAGTGAAAGCTTAAAAATTTGGACTTTGCCCGTCTAAGCTCGTCATTTGGACACTTGGGCTCGCCAAGTGCACTAGGCGACTCACCAAGTGCACCCTTGGCTCGCCCAATTTTCCAGTAGGCTCACTGGTTGGGCAGTCTACTAGGCGTGGTGGGGAACCATTGGGCGACTCGCTCATCCCTTTGGGCGACCAAGTGTGCCCATCGCCAAAAGTCCCCTTGAAGAACATGGTTTCTTTCACTCTAACTTGCTAGCTTAGGTCCTTGCAACCATATATCATTCCATAGATAGTCTTCTAGACTACAGGGTCTAACATGTATCTTGACATTCAACTACTAAGCCCCTCATTCAAAGTACGAAAAGTCTCATCTACGACTCTATTTCACATACATCAAACCTTAGAACCCTAGCTTGTGGCTCTAGTTTAGTCTACTAAATTCCGGGGTATTACACCAACAATGCCTCCACTAGAGGGAGATTAATCAATAATGTCTTGAACACCAATAAAAACTTGTTGAACTTATCATCCTCATTCTTCTTCTTTAGTTGTTGGGGAAATGGAGGAGATATTTTCGGTAAAGGTTGCACAACTTTTGGGATTGGATTGTGTTTCTCCACATCTTTTTGTGGCCCTTTGGCAATGCTTTGATGGATGGGTATTTCTTCTTCCTCCATACCTTTGTCTTCTTTATGTATTTGAGCTTTTTCATTACCCATCACATCGCCTATCTCTACCTTTCCACTACGAGTAACCACAACCATACCTCTATCATCCTCTTCCCTTGTCAGTTTTTGTTCCAATTGTGCTGAAAGTAAACTCAATTGACCTTCAAGTTGCTTGATTGCATCTATGTGAGAGTTCACTTTATTGTTCAATGACGAAAAATCAGCTTTCATCCTTTTTAACAAATCATCTGAACCTTCAACTTTGTCAAGGATGCGTGACAACAAATCATTCACCCAGGGAGTACTTGCACTCCCTTTTGACTTTGGGCTTTCACTTGATTTAGTGTGGTCCTCTTCATGGTCATCCTCCCTTTTCCAATAATCACTTTGCTCAGCCCATTCTTGATAGTATCTTCTTTGCTCTTCCTCCTTGTGATAGTTCAAACCTTGATTCCTACCTCGCTGTAAATAGCGTGGGTGGAAACCCTCCTCGTATTTCTTGGAATTCCAACCTTGATTATCCCCCGACTTTGAATAACCTGAGGAAGAACCCTCCTCAACTCTAAACACTCCACTTGCTCCCTTGGGCTTTCTCACATTCTCCAACATATCCTCTTGTAGTAGCTCCATTTTGGCCAACATCTTCTTGATGTTCTCACCCCTTTCTCTTTCCTTATCAAGTTGATTTTGGGTCATTCTAAAACAAAAAGGAGCGACTTGATCCGCTTGAGTGTACCAAGCTTGATTTATTTTCGTCATCTCGTAAAGAAGAAACGAAGCCACCTTAAATAATTGCAACATTATTCCCTCTCGAACCAATTGATCAGCCACTCCTTTATTAACCGAATCAAGATTTCGGTAAAAATATTGGAGTAGCAAATTATTTGGTAGCCCGTGATTGGGCATTGAAGTAGGAATTTCTTAAACCTCAACCACGTTTCATGGATGGGTTCACCCTCCAATCACTTAAAACCTTGAATGTTATCCCTGAGTTTCATCATCCTCGACTGAGGGAAGAATCTTGCATTAAATGTTGTGATAAACTCATCCCACGACGTGATAGAATTCTTTGGTAACTCGGCTCCTCCCCTGTCAGAGATAGTGGAAATAATCTGAGCCGGATTGATTCTTGTGGCACATTCTTGAATGAAAACGGCCTGCACACATCTATAAAATTCCTCACATAATCATGTGGATCTTCATGATCTAGCCCACCATAAAATCCCTTTATTTGAAGGAGATGACGAGTAGTGCTTGTGACATCAAATGTTGCATTCTTATAAACTGATGGTAGGTAAATTGCACGATGCACCTTTTTTTCCATTTAACTAGCCCATCAGCACTTAACTAGACCTCCATCAATACTTTTGGCGATGAGGTCATCCTTCGCTGATGTGATCGGCGTCACGCTGAATGGAACTACTGCTCACCGAAGTTACTCCTAATCCATTCTCAGAGTTCTGTAAATTTAAGCGATAGAGGAGCAACTTGGTGATTCGCCGAGTGATCTCGGCGATCATCAGGCTTGTTTTTCCTCTTCTCTCTTTCAGCTTGTGTTGTCCTTGTTGCCCATTTCTATCCTAGCTTTGTTCCTCAATCCATATATCTAAAAATAAAGGGTTTTACATCAGTTATTGGAAAGAATTAAGCATTTGAGGACACTAATTCTATACAAACAAAACCCTAAATGAGTCCAAATCTCATACTCATCAAAAGTTTAGCTAATGTGAGTTTTGGCTAAGGTCCATAGCTTTTCTTAGTCATATTGTTTCAAGTAAGGGTATCGAGGTAGATCCTAAGAAGATGGATGTGGTCAAGAGTTTGCCTAGACTTATCTTTCCTTTAGATATTATATGCTTCTTGGGTTTAGCTGGTTACTACAGAAGGTACTTGAGAAGTTTTCTTCTATTGCCTCTCCATTGACAGCCTTGACCCAGAAGAAGGCTAAGTGCATATGGTTCGAACCATGTGATAAGAGTTTTCAGGAATTGAAGGATAGATTGACTTCTGCTCTGGTGTTGACCTTACCGGAAGGAACTGATAGTTTTGTTATTTATTGCGATGCCTCGAGAATTGGGCTAGGTGTGTACTTATGCAAAATGGAAAGGTTATTGCCTATGCTTCAAGTCAACTTAAGGTTCATGAAAATAATTATCCTACCCATGACCTTGAACTAGCAGCGGTTGGTTTCGCCTTAATAATTGGAGGCACTATTTGTATGGTGTTCATGTCAATGTTTTCACCGAATAAAAAAGTTGCTTTCGTGAAAGTGTTGTGGAGGAATCAGTTACTTGAGGGTGCTACATGGGAGACTGAGGCCGATATGATGTCTTGATATCCTCATATATTTCCTTCTACCTCTACTCTAGCTTGAGGTAATGAGTTCCTCATGGTTTACTCTATTTGTGTCATGTGTCTTAGATATTCCCATGATTTCCTCATTTATGCATGATTATGAAAAATCATAAGTTTTAAAAAAAAAGAGTCAATTTAATGGATTTCTACATGTTTATGTGCATTTGAGTATGAATTGCATAGAGATTTCATGATATGATGTTTTGAACATGCTTTAGCTTGGAGTTGATGTTTCCTCCTCGGATATGTGTATTTATGCACTTGTATGCATGATGGGTTGCTAGTTAGAGTTCTTTTCTTCATGTGATATCTAGGATCCCATTCGAGGATGGATGTTCCCAATGGGGAGATAACATAACACCCCAGAATCAAGAAACCTAGAAAAGAGAGTCAAGTGGGAGGTTAGCAACCTTGTACAGAGCCAAGGCACCCTTCAAGGAGCACCTCATGGGTCGAGAAGGGCACCATGACTTGTGGTGGTGCTCGTGAATTCCTCAAGTGGTTAGCCAAGATGGGCTCTCCTCTCACGAGCCCTTGGACACCTCGTGAAGGGCACCATGGCTCGTGGTGGTGCCCGTGAAGGAGTAGGCAGTGTGCTCTGTAAGGCAGTCTCCTCCCACGATCCCCGAGACAACTTATAAAGGTCATACGACATTGTGGAGTGGGTAGTGAGGTGAGGAGGGGATTTTTGGGTAAGTTTTCCAAGTCACTAGTCAAGGACCACGGCCCGTGTAGTCCTTGACCACTCGTGTGGGCCTCCATCAGGTGGTTCGCATCAGCTGTAAGTTAAGGGCAGTTGGGTCTTTTCCTAGTTATTTTATATTGATACTATATCATTTTTCCCTTACCTAGAACCCCTATATAAGTGATTTTAACCCCAAAACTTACCCATTCAAGTCGTTCTCTTAAATTTACCAAACAGATCAAGTTCTTCCTTTCCAAAATATTTATGTCTCTAGAAACTTGAAGAAGAAGGGTTCAACCTAGGGTTTCAAGGCAATTCTCCAATTCCACTATTGAAGGCAAGCTTTTGGCATTGAGGTATGATAGTTTCATCCATGGAGTCCTTCCATTCACAGAGTTCCCAAATTCTCCTATTTTCAAAGTTAGAAATCCCCAATTGAGTTAGGGTTTTTCTTCTATGTTATGAGTTCTTTTAATTATTGATGTAGTCAATTGATTTATGATTTTTAATGCATGAATTGAGTTATTTCATGATTTTATGATAATTCCCCATGAACCCATGTAATTCCTATTTTTTCGAAGTTATGAGCAGATAATGTGGGTCTTGGATTATTAAAGAATAGTTTTATGAAATCAAGCATGAATTGATAGAATTACATGAATTTATGATGAATTTTCATGAACCCATGTCTAACCCATATTTTCAAGATTTTGATGATTGAAAGTGGGTTTTGAACCTTGGAAGTTGAATTATAGAATTATGCATGTTCTTATGAAAATTATATAAATGTTTTAAGCATGCTTCGAGAGTGAAGTATCAATGATGATGTTGTTGTTTTGTTGTTGAAAGGATTTCTCATATACACATGAAAGTATGATTGTGAAAGGTTTTCTCACATAATAGGGATTATAAGGTTGAAAGATCTTCTCACCTAAATGAATCAAATATAAAGAGCTATCCTAATGAAACCTATCTTGGATTGGTTATTGAATGATACCTTTCCATGGATGACTTATGACATAACTTGGATTGGCAAGATGACGTACCCTTCTATGGATAATGAGAACAAGTAAGAAGATGATTATTCCATGGAATTTATGCTTAGCACCGAGAGGATATGGAGATGGAGGCTCTCCCATGAATAGAGTTCAGGTTTCTAGAAGAAATCTCCGTATCCCTTACCTATGTGCCCCCATAGGATGATTGTCTAGATAGACATTAGCTAGCGGATCCACCTAAGCTGGAAGTTCATGGTCCTTACCTTGATACGTAGGACAACCCTTTTCGGTGTGGGAGACACAGGGGGATCATGTTATAGATCAAATGTCTCTATGTCGATTAAGGCTAATTCCCACAATAATAATGAACTAAGGTTACTTCAAGAAGTATCTCACATTTGTTCAAAGAGCTTAAAGATGTTAACTTGCATTGACCATGTTTTACGACTCATGTTTTTTAACCCTTTTTATATCATGTTTTAGCTTGGTCATTGCATGTCATGAAATGATCTATTTTAAGTATGTTTACCAAATGTTTTATGCATGACTATCATACTTGGTAGATATTTTGTACTAACGCATACTCTTGCCTACATTTTCCCAAATGTAGGGTCTGATAGTCAGGGTTCTAAGTTTCATGGCTATAAGTTGATCTGAGGGATTCTGAGCTTTGGTGAGTCCTCATGCTTTGAGGATGGATTTTCATTGTTCCCAGTTTTATTTATTACTTTCAGATTTGGACATGATGTATGGGCTAGACCCAATTTTATTCTTATGTACTAGATGGCTAATGAGACAAAATATTTTAGACTTCCACTTTACTTTTGTAGAATGATTTGGACTTGAAATGTATTATTTTACTTCTTTTGTTCTATTTATTATGTTATGAATCCTTAGTGGCTTGTATAGGGCCTCTCGGGGAATCATATGCCATATTACACCTAAGGGGTACCTTGGGTCGTGACATGATCCTTCAACTCCTTTAACTTTGCTGGAGCTATACGGTAGGGAGGAATAGAAATGGGCTTAGTGTCTGGCTTAAATCAATAGGAAAGTCAATATCTCTATCGGGAGAAACACCTCAAAAATCAGTTGGGAACACATCTAGAAACCTAGTGTCTTGGATGAAGGCTAAGTAGGAAAAACACCCTATTTCCACCAATCTTTGAGCATAGATGAAGGAAATACACTTGCTAGGTAAACACGAATAGCACCCTTCAACTCAACCCAATATTAATATCATGATAAGGAGAAAGCCAATCCATACCCAAAATGACATCAAAGTCTACCATCCCAAAATAATTAAGTCTACCCAAGTGTCATACCCGTCAACGAAACAAGACAAGATCGATACACTTGATCCACCACTAAGGGCTCACCTATGGGTGTAGAAACAAAAATAGGTACATGCATTTTATCCCACATCATATCAAATACAACAGCAAAATAAGCAGACTTATAAAAGAATGTAGACCCTGGGTAAAATAATATAGATGCAGGTCGATGGTATACTGGATGATACATGCAATAACTACATCAGAAGTATCCACCTCGAGTATTCTTTGGAAATCATAAAACTGACCTCTGATTAGTCGGGTATTTCGACTAATATAGGGCTTACTATCCAAAGTTTTAGTGTCCTCACTACCTATTTTATGCTCTAAATTGATGTTAAAATGCTAATTTGCATCAATGAAGGCAAAATATCAAGGCAAGGACATAACTGGGAAAAAAGGAGCAAAAAAGTTGAAGAAAAGCAAGGATGGTACCTGCCAAAGCCACTTGGTGAGTCGCCGAGTGGCTTTTCAGCTTGCCCAAAGTTACAGCAGGCCAACCCATGGACAAGACCAACTCGGTGAGAGAATTGATGGTTCGGCGATGTGCCAAATGGATCAGCGATGCCGACTTGGATTGCCTAAGGTTACAGAAGAGAAGTGGTGAAAATACAAGACAAGAAGGCGATGGAAAAGAGACCTCGGTGCATGACCAACCTGATTGGCAAAGCCCGACTTATTTCACTGAGTGGTTCCGAAGATGAAATTTTGGGAACGTATAAATGTAATTTTCAAAAACATGAAAAGGAAATCTGGAGATTTTGAGAGTTTCCACATTGTCCTATTCTGGGATTTTTGATCCCTAACATTCTAAACATTGTTCTTACACTTTTTGAGTAGATATTTGGGGTTTATTTGATTTTGAATTCAATTTGAGCATTTTCAAGACTTGTGGATTGTTGCCCAAGCTTATTGAAAACATAGTCGGTAACGATTTCGTGCTCTTTATTATGTGTGGTTAAAACTCCCATTCTTAAGTGTGTGATTCTGTAATTGAATGTTTCAATTAGTTTATGCGTGTTAGTAATTACTAATTCTATTGTTGATTTGAAGTGGGTTCAATTGATAGTTGGGTTTTAATTGATAAATTGTAGTTGCAAATACAATTCTAGTCTAGCATTCTAAGTTTGTTTGAGAAAGAGGTTTTGGAGTTAAAACTATTGGTTGATGATTGTAGTGATTGGGTTATTGTAGACTTAGCTTGAGAAAGTGGGTCTAAACTCAATCCGAGTAATGTAGCTTGAGAAAGTAGATTGATTCAGGTATTGGTTTGTTTACATGTGTTATGCTTGTCGATGTTTGAGAGAACTCGTTTGATTCCTGATAGTTGATTGAGAAATAGCTATTAAACCTAAAGCCTAGCCTACCCACTGATGTTCAACGACTTTTAGTAAATAATAACCACCCATTTAGCGAAATTGATGTTCAATTGATCGCACTCCCAAGGATCCCTCTCTACTTGTTTACTCTTGATTGTTCGTAGTTGTTAACTTTTCACTCAAATCCCCCCATTTGACATTAATTGTCAACCCCTTACCATTTACTTTATTTTTTTCGAAAATGTCTTCTCCTACAAATAATTAGAACACCATATTACTTCGTAATCAAATTCTTTACTTTATCACTCCTTGTGGGATTGACCCCAACTCTTAGTTGAGTTTATACTGGTTAAAGACCACCTACACTTAGAATTGGATTAAGTGTAGTTGAGCAATATAAAAAATGGCGCCGCTGTTGGAGTGGTGTTTATAATTTTTTTAATGAAGTTTAGTGTGAACTAATCTTGTTGTAGTTGAATCAACTTATTTTTGTTCATTGTTGGATTCTCTTAAACAAGTGAAGAAATGCGTGTTAACAGGAGCAATTCTAGCCAAGTTTGGCACAATGATGACATCAGTAATTTGCACGATGTCAATGAAGATCAGTTGGGAAGAGCGGGTGATATTCGATTGCCTCTGATTACGATCAGTGTGGTGTTTCATGTGACCAGCACTATGTTGCAGCTGTTGTAAATGAAGGGTTTCTATATAGATCTTGCTACTGAGGATCCTCATGACTACATCTGAAACTTTGTGGACGTGTGTGGTCTATTTCCTTTGAGGAACATCACTCTGGAGTAGGTCCGACTTCGTTTGTTTCCCTTTTCTCTAATGGGGGAGGCAACTAAGTGGTTGACTGATTTACCAAGGGATTCAATCACTTCTTGGGAGGAGCTCACTGATGCATTTTATGTAAGGTTTTTCCCTCCCTCGAAGATGGTGACGTTGAGGGAAAATATTCAGAACTTTAAGAAAGTCGATGGTGAACCTATTCATAAGACATGATTGACATTCCAGAAGTTGTTGCTCCAATGTGGAAATGTAACACCCCGGAAATTAGTAGCCTAAACTATAGCTAAAATATGAGGGAAAATATAAAGGAAAAAGGGTTAGAATCAAGGATGGAGGGAAAGGTCCAAAAGAATGGTTTAAGGCAGCCACCTTTGGTGTAGGCACTGTCTACCTACCACGCCCATCACCATGACTCGAGGGAGGGCTCGTGGAAGACTAGGCAGTAGCCTTGCCAAAGCTACCAAAAAACAGCTTTCCCTCTTCAGGAGCCACTTCACGGCTTGTGGTGAAGATCACGGCTCATGGAGGAGAGTTAGGGGTGTGAAGGTGGCAAGCAAGTGACCTAGCCACTGCCTCAAGGTCCACGAGAGGGACTACCGCTCGTGGCTAGCTTCACGGCTCGTGGAGTCCCTCATGGGATTTCCTTGGGCTTGTGGGATATAGGAATAATATGCCAAGCCATTGCCTCAATACCACGGCTTATGGTCATGACCACGGCTCGTGGGGCCCCTCATGGTCCCTAGGCTGGTGACTTAAATAAGGGGGTATTTTGGGAACTTCCTTTTTAAGCCCTATCAAACTGAGGTCATTTTGTATTATTTTTATACAACTATATAAGGCTTTTAAGTCATATATGTCAAGTGAGTGTCAAGACATTCTTCCATAAATATGAACTTAAGTCAAGACTTAATTATTAACTCAATGGGAATTATGCTTAGCACCGAGTGAATATTGATATGAGATAGGAGCCCTTCTGTTAGTTGAGGTTGGGTTTTCCTAATAGTAAATACTTGGGATGGAAGCTCTTCCTTTAGTTGAGGTTGGGTTTCTAGTAGCAATCCCCTTATACCATAACTATGTGCCCTCATAGGTTTTTAGCTAGTGGATCCACCTAAGTTAAGAGTATGGTTCTACCTTAGGCAAGTAGGATACCCCTTTTCGGTGTGGGGTAGACACCGGATTCCATGTTAGCTCACATGGTCTATGTCGGTTGAGGATTATTCCCTAATATGTTAATATGGACAAGAATATGATTTATAAACCATAGCTACTCAAGAAGCTTTACTTAGTGTGGGTAGGAGTATGGGATATTACTCATGTATTGCACAAGTAGACTTTGAGGGTACTTATGATATGTTGCTATTATGGTATGATGATCTATGCATGACAATATGGTTTATGACTTATGATTTCCAATACATTCATGATGGGTTCAAACTTGGTAAAATGCATGGTTTTCAACCAAAATGTCCTTTTTAGCATGTTTTCAATGATTTCTTGCATGTCTATCATACTTGGTGCATTTTTGTACTAACCCATATTTCTTCTACATTTTCTATAAGTGTAGGTTCCAGTACTTGAGGTGATCTCCTACTTGTGCAAAATATTTGATTGACTATTCTCCTTGCTTATTGGTGAGTCCTCATGGTTCGAGGATGTATGATTATTTTTTAGTTTCCTTTCTTTTATTTTCATTTGAGAACTATGTTATAAGGGTTGTGACCGTATTTGAGACTTCGGTTGTAATAGATGGCTAATTGAGACATGTCTAGACTTCCGCTTGCTTTTATGAAAAATTTTAAGACTCAAAATGTGTTTTTACTCTTTATTGTTCTTTACTTATGTTATGATATGTTAAGTGGCTTACATGGTTCCTTTCAGGGTCCTATGTGCCATGTTACGTCTAGGGGGTACCCTTGGGTCGTCACAAACTTGGTAATCAGAGCAAAAGGTTTAGAATGATTCTCGGATGATGTCTCATAAGCCACATCTAATAGAGTTTTTTTCATGAGTGTGAAGCGCGCCATATTTATGAATGAGAGGCTACAAGATGTTAGGAAATTTCACTTCTTTCATTACTCTTAAGTCGTGCCTTAGAGTTTAACTCTATAAAAGTCCCTCATTTAATCCTTCTCTTGTGTCTTAAGGAAATGAATACACGAAGGGATAACGCAACAAGGGTGGAAGAGGAGAACGTGAATCAAGGAGCTCCTCCTCAAGGTAATCATGCTCCTCAAGATAACCAATCTTCAACTAATCCTTTGGCTATGATGGATGTGGAGGCTAGGTTAGCTTTTCTAACGTTGGCTCAAGATATGATAGCCCAAGCCAATACAGGAGTTGGTCTTCGTGTGAACCCTAATATGAATTCTTCAGCTTCTAGATTGAGGTATTTTCTAGGATGAACCCTCCCGTGTTTCTTGGTTTCAAAGTGGGAGAGGATCCTCAAGAGTTTTTTAAAGAGGTTTATAAGATAATTGATGACATGGGGGGAGTTCAGTAGAGAAAGCGGAGTTAGCTGCCTGCCAATTGAAGAGTGTGGCCCAAGTATGGTATACTGACTAGAAAAACAATAGGCCGGTAGGAGCGGATCCAATAGAGTGAGAAGTGTTCAAATCGACGTTCCTTGATAGGTTCTTTCCCCGAGAGATGAGGGAAGCTAAGGTGGAAGAATTCATAAACCTTCGTCAAAGAGGTATGAGTGTTCAAGAATATTCTCTAAAGTTTACTCAATTGTCCAAGTATGCTATGGCTATGGTAGAGGATCCAAGGGATATGATGAGTAGGTACTTGACGGGTGTGTCCAAAATGGTAAGAAAAGAATGCCGCATGGCAATGCTCCTTCATGATATGGATATCTCGCGTCTTATGGTGTATGCCTGATACATAAAGGATGAGAAACTCCAAGGCAATAATAGGGAGGTGAAAAGAGCTAGAACTGGTGATGGGAACTTCTCCAATGCTAAGTCCGATGGAAAAGGTCGAACAAGTTTCAAACAAAGCTTCTCCAACCAAGGTTCCTCTAGTGCTCCCCCAAGGGTCAACAATGATAGGGTCTCCAACCCTAAACCTGAAGGCAGTAATAGTGGTGGTTCTTATGTTGCTAGACCTAATTGTGCAAAATGTGGTAGGAAGCATGATGATAAGTGCCTAGTTAGCACCGATGGGTATATTAATTGTGGGAACATTGGTCACAAGATACGAGATTGTCTTATGCTTACGACCTAGGGAAAAGAGGGC
Organism: Solanum chiquidenum; assembly: GCA_029582725.1. Taxonomy (NCBI): domain Eukaryota; kingdom Viridiplantae; phylum Streptophyta; class Magnoliopsida; order Solanales; family Solanaceae; genus Solanum; species Solanum chiquidenum. The sequence continues at coordinate 12,166 of JAJOOS010016150.1, forward strand.
AAGAAAGCTCCTCTAAGCGGTTCAAACTCCAATGCTCAAAAGCAAAACCGCTTTTATGCTCTCCAATCCCGAGGTGACCAAGAGAGCTCCTCAGATGTTGTGACCGGTATGTTAAAAGTCTTTTCTATTAATTTGTATGCCTTATTAGATCCCGGTGCTACTTTGTCCTTTGTGACACCTTTTGTGGCTATAAAGTTTGAAATACTCCCCTAAGTGTTAGTAGAACCTTTTGTGGTCTCTATCCTGGTTGGTGACACGGTAGTGGCTAAAAAAGTCTATAGAAGTTGTCCCATTTCTTTGTCCCATAAAGTTACCTTGGTGGATTTGGTAGAGTTATACATGTTAGATTTTGATGTGATTTTGGGTATGGATTGGTTGCATGCATGTTATGCCTTTATCGATTGTAGGACCCGGGTAGTTAAGTTCCAATTTCTAAGTGAGCCTATTTTCTAGTGGAAGGGGGGAAATTCTATCCCGAGAGGTCAATTTGTTTCTTGCCTCAAATCTAGGAAAATGATATCAAAAGGGTGTATTTACCATCTTGTTAAGGTTATGGATGTTGAGTTTGAAACCCCTTCTCTAGAGTTGGTTCTGGTAGTGAATGAGTTTACGGAAGTTTTCCCCGAATATTTGCCCGGTATTACTTCCAAGCGGGAAATAGATTTTAGCATTGATCTTTTACCAGATACGCAACCTATCTCCATTCCTCCTTATAAAATGGCTCTGGTCGAGTTAAAAGAGTTGAAGGAGCAATTAAAGGATTTGCTAGATAAAGGTTTTATTCATCCGAGTATCTCTCCATGGGGTGCTCCGGTGTTGTTTGTTAGAAAGAAGGATGGGTCTCTTAGAATGTGCATTGATTATCGTCAATTGAACAAAGTGACCATCAAGAATAAATATCCCCTTCCAAGAATCGATGACTTGTTCGATCAACTTCTAGGAGCTAGCTATTTCTCCAAAATTGATCTTCATTCGGGTTATCACCAACTAAGGGTGATAGGGGTGGATATTTCCAAGACGGCCTTTAGGACCCGGTATGGTCACTATGAATTTGTGGTTATGTCATTTGGATTGACAAATGCCCCAGCGGCATTTATGGATTTGATGAATAGGGTGTTTAGACAATACCTTTATATGTTTGTGACCGTGTTTATTGATGATATTTTGATCTACTCAAGGAGTGAGAATGAACATGTGGACCATTTGAGAATTGTATTGCAAGTTCTTAAGGACCAACAACTTTTCGTAAAGTTTAGCAAGTGTGAATTTTGGTTAAGGTCCGTAGATTTCTTTGGTCATATTGTGTCAAGTGAGGGTATTGAGGTAGATCCTAAGAAGACAGATGCAGTCAAGAGTTGTCCTAGACCTCTAATTCCTTCCGACATTATAAGTTTTTTGGGTTTGGCCGGCTACTATAGGAGGTTTATTGAGGGTTTTTCCTCCATTGATTCTCCGTTGACGACTTTGACTCAAAAGAAAGCTAAGTTTGAGTGGTTGGACTCCTGTGAGAAAAGCTTCCAAGAGTTGAAAGATAAACTTACTTCCGCTCCGGTGTTGACCTTATCGGAGGATACCGATGGGTTTGTGGTATATTGCGATGCCTCTAGAGTGGGATTGGGATGTGTGCTCATGCAACATGTGGATGTTTTCACCGATCACAAGAGTCTTCAATATGTGTTTAGTCAAAAAGACTTGAATTTCCAACAAAGAAGATGGTTAAAACTTTTGAAGGATTATGACATGAGTATCCTTTACCACCCCGGCAAAGCTAATGTTGTAGCGGATGCACTTAGTACATTGTCCATGGGTAGTGTGGCTCATATACAAGATGAAAAGAAAGAGTTAGTCTATGATGTGCATAGATTGTCTAGGTGTCCAACTAGTGTATTCCACCAAGGGTGGTTTTACGATTCATAATGGCTCCGAATCATCCTTTGTGGTGGATGTGAAGTTTAAACAAGACCTTGATCCTTTATTTGTTGAATTGAAAGAGTCGGTACTAAAGAAGTTTGTTGAAGCTTTCTCCCAAGGGGGAGATGGGGTACTTAGGTACCAATGTTGATTATGTGTTCCGGATGTTGATGGTTTGAGGGAGAAATTTTTATAAGAGAGGCTCATGGTTCTAGATATTCTATTCATCCGGAAGCCACCAAGATGTACCATGATCTACGGGAGGTCTATTGGTGGAATAGTATGAAAATGAATATTGCGGAATTTGTTGTCAAATGTCCTAATTCTCAACAAGTTAAGGTTGAGCACCGAAGGCCGGAAGGCTTTTTGCAAGATATACCAAATCCCACTTGGAAATGGGAAGAGGTGAATATGGATTTTATTTTGGGTTTGCCTCGTTCCCTAAGGCAACATGATTCTATTTGGGTCATTATTGATCGGATGACAAAATCAGCTCACTTTATTCCCGTCAAAGTTTCTCATTTAGTGGAATACTATGCCAATTTTTATATAAGGGAGATAGTGAAGTTACATGGAGTACCTTTATCTATTATTTTGGATTGAGGTACTCAATTTACTTCACACTTTTGGAAGTCATTCCAAAATGGTTTCATACTAAGGTGAAGCTTAGCACCGCTTTCCACCCTCAAATGGATGGTCAAGCGGAACACACTATTCAAACTTTAGAGGACATGTTGAAGGGGTGTGTCATAGATTTTAAAGGTAATTGGGATGACCACTTGCCATTAATAGAGTTTGCCTTCAATAATAGTCACCACTCAAGTATCGGTATGGCTCATTTTGAAACCTTGTATGGTAGGATATGTTGGTCTCCGGTTGGTTGGTTTGAGGTAGGTGAGGTTGCTCTTATTGGTCCCTAATCGGTTTATGAGGCTATTGATAAAGTTCAGCTCATTAGAGAGAGGTTGATAACGGCTCAAAGTAGGCAAAAGTCTAATGTCGATGTGAGGAGAAGGGACCTAGAATTTGAAGTTAGTGATTGGGTCTATTTGAAAATCTCCCCTGTGAAGTGTGTGATGAGGTTTGGCAAAAAGGGTAAACTTAGACCGACCCCGGTATGTAGGCCCATATCAAATTTTGAAGCGTATTGGGAAAGTTTCCTATGAATTAGATTTGCCAAATGATTTGGCCCCGGTTCATCCGATATTTCATGTTTCTATGCTTAAAAATTGTATTGGAGATCCGATATCCATTATTCCCCTAGAAGGGTTGGGAGTTGACGAAAGTCTTTCATATGAAGAGGTTCCGGTAGAAATCTTAGACCAAAAAGTCAAGATATTGAGAAACAAGAAAATAGCTTCCAATAAGGTTTTGTGGAGAACTCGTCTAGTTGAGAGTGCTACTTGGGAGGTCGAGGCCGATATGAAGTCTCGATATCCTCATCTCTCCTATTCAAGCTTGAGGCAAATAGTTCCTCTTGAGTTTTAGTGTTTCAGAGGTCATGTGTGTATGTAAGCTTTTCCATGATTTCCTTATGTTATGCATGTTATTGATGAAATTCATGTTTAGTAAGAAAATGAGTTTTCATGATTTATGTTCCTCATGTTGTTGTGCATATAGTATGAGTTGCTTATTTAACTTCATGAGATGAGTTGATGAACATGCTTTAAGTATGCTTTGAGAGTAATTGCATATTGGCTCCATGACATGATTTTAGTTGGAGAAGGTAGTTCCTCCAATGAATATGTAAAATGTTGAGTTTCATGCATATTGGGTTGATAGATGTAGTTCCTACTCCCCTGTATTGCATTGATTATGTTTTGAGATGGAGTTGATGTTTCCTCATTTAAATTGTGCATTAATTTTATGTTGCTTGCATGATGGGCTGCTAGTCTTGAGTCTTTACTTCTGTAAGGTGTGTAGAATGTCATTCGAGGATGAATGGTCCCAAGGGGGATATAATGTAACACCCCAGAAATAAGTAGCCTTAACTATAGCTAAAATGTGAGGGAAAAATTCAAGGAAAAAGGGTTAGAATCAAGGACAGAGGGCAAGGTCCAAAAGAGTGGTTTAAGGCAGCCACCTTTGGTGTAGGCACTTCCCCACCTACCACGCCCATCACCATTAGGTAGTAGCCTTGCCAAAGCTTCCAAAAATAGCCTTCTGATGAGTCCATAATTTGGACACATTTAGGGCTATATTTTAATAGAATTAGTGTCCTCAAATGCATATTTTGTCTCATTAACTGATGTAAACCCTTAAGTTTCAGGTATTTGGATTGAGAGACAAATTTTGGACGCTATCAAGCAAAATAGGAACAAAGTGGCTGAAAGAACGGAGAAAAGACTTCTTGAGGATCGCCTAAACTATTAGGCGAGTCGCCGAAAGGTCCTAAATCCCGTCGACTGTTCCAGTGTGCTGAGCCCTGAAGGAGAAGGTCAAGTCTGTGATGAAAAAGAGCAGTCGGCGCGTCGCCGAGCAGTTCCACGAAGCATCACTCTATCGCCCAATGCCTCAAAACACGAGAATGCTGAAGGCAAAAGCAAAAAGGCGATGAACCAGACCAAAGGGCGGATCGCCGAGTGTGTCGGCGATCCTGACTAACTACGCCGAGTGATCCTCTGCCAAATTTTCAAACATTATAAATACTTGTTTAAATTGTTAGCATAGTATCATACCTTAGAGAGAATTTTTTATTTTTTGGAGACTTAGACTATTTTCAATTTTAGTTCTTAGAGTTTTTGGAGACATTGAGCTTGAAGGCTTGAAGACTTCCAATTCCAAGAAATTGGAAGTGGGTGTTGGAAATTCTTCATCCTAGACTCGTTTAAAGTGAATATAAATCATACCCAGTTGATGTCATCTCGATTTGGTATCATTTTCTTCCATTTTTCTATGTTTAGCTAAAACTCCAATTCTTGGGGTCTGATTTTGTGAATATACATTAAATTTATTGTTGGGAGTTGCTTATTGTTGGTATATTTGTTGTTTAAATGTGATTTCATTTAGTAGTTGTGTTTGAATTTAATGAGAATGTAGTTGCAAATATGATTTCATCTTAGTATTTTTGGCTTGCTCAAGAGAGAGGTTTTAAAACTAAGACTACTAAATCGATAGCCGGTGGTTATTGGGTCATCGTGGGTTCATCTTGAGAGAGTGAATGGGCTAAGGCGGAGGCTATGCTTAAATGCGGCAACTCGATGTTCGAGAGAAACCAAGTTGATTCAGGGTAAGTTGCTCGGGAGAGAATTTACCCCCACTAAATTCTAGCCTAGTTACAAATATTCAGCGATGTACTATCAAAAGCATCTACCCGATAGTGTCTTTTATCCCATATTCCTATCACATCCCAAGAATCCCGTCTTCCTATACTCGCATTTTTGTATTTTCATTGTTTTAGTTTTTAATCACTACAAACCCCCATTGATAATTGACATTCGTGTCAACCCCTTAATTTAGTATGCTTTTATTCGTTAATATTTACAGCTATGATTGATTAGAACTTGATTTTGCTTTTCTATTAATTCTCGAAACCACTCCCTGTGGGAACAATCCCAACCCTTGGTTGGGTTATATCACTAGACGCGATCGTTGGCACTTGAACCGAAATAGTGTCCTGATACGTGAAGTCAAAATGGCGCTACTGCCGGGGAGTGGTGTTATTTGAGAATTTGTAGTTAAGTAAGATTTTCGTTCTTGTTAGTCGTAGTTTACTTACTTAATTTTTAGTTTTGTATTTTTCTTGTTTGAGCTTTGAAACAGAGGAGGTGAGTATGTCAAGCAGTAGTCATAAGCAAATGGAGTTTCCTCCATTAGAAGTAATAATGTTCGAGGATCACATTCTAACCTTCAAACAATTGGAAGGTGAACGGATTCATGAAGCATGGGCAAGGTTTAAATCGCTTCTGATTTGTCCCACTCATGAAATTCTCAATATAGTCCTCCTGGACTGCTTCTACAGGAATCTTGGTCCCGGAAACAAAGCATTAGTTGACCAACTCATTCTGGGTGGTATTACATAGCAGCCCTATGCGATAGCATCCCACCTGCTTGATCACATAGCTGAAACAAACCAAGAAGTAGAGAAGGACTTCATGTTGGCCGCGATGATGACTCAGATGGATGAGTTGGCCAAAATGATAGTGGATATTGAAGCCCAATGCCAAAGGAAGGACATATACGTCCCCCCTCATGAGCGAAGAAAGCCTAAGGACAATGAGGGTAAACGTGTCGAAGGAATGCTCTCAATCATTCTCAACAAGGTAAGTGAGCATGATAGGGTACTGGAAGAGATGAAGGAGAACATCGAAGAGATGAAATAGATGATTGGTTCTCATTCCATATCTATTGAGCTGCTCGAGAACCTTACGGGTCATGTGATACCTCATCTCCATCCGCCACAAAGCAGGGGGTTTCCAAGTGATGTTTTGGCTAACCCCAAAAGTGAAATTTAGGTGTTAACCCGCGTCGTGCCACGAAGTTAACTAAGGCACTGTTTGGGAGGTAACCCAAAACCCTTTATTGCTTTATTTTTGTTTTAGAAATAATGGTGTGTTAAATGTACCAGTTAAAGTGTGGAGAGTGTGTGGAAATTGCGTTTGGCGAGCTAAACGTTCCATTCAGCGAATCGCCGAATAGGTCGGCGATCCCGATGTTGTCCGTCGTTTGGACCTCCAGGTAACTGAAGATCTTGTAAAATTTGGCGGGGTAAGTGACCACTCGGCGGATCTCCGGGTGGATCGGCGAGTGCGACTACGTCGCCGAAGGGGCACGAATTGCAGGGTTATTAATGGCCAAAGGTTTTAAAGTATCAAACTCTTCACTTTCCCTCGCTTTTAAACTTCACAAACTCACACCAAGTTAGTATTTTCAACATTCTTGCATTCCATAATTATTTTGGTTGTTGATTTGTGCTCGGAGTTGGAAAACTTTGCCGCCCTACATCTTAAATTTATATTGTTTGGCATAATAGGTTGGTTTTCCGAATCCCGTGTTTATTTTTATCGTATTTTATACTCATTGGGAAATGATCTTATCTTAGTGTAGTGCGCTGGGCCTCTTTGATTTTAGTTGTTTTGAATATGCTTATTTTTAAACTTGACAATCTTGCCCGTATTGTTTTGATCGTCAAATACCCGTAAATTTGTGTCTTAAATTGAGTAAAATCTTGTGGGATATGCTTGCATGTTGGTTAGATTGGTAGGGTGAAGTCTGAGTAGCCCGTATTTGTGCTAAATGACGTAAATTGCACAATGATAGAGTGGGTGACACCATTCTTAAGGGCAAAAGTCGTCAAATGGCCAAATTTGGTAAAATTGGGAAAAATATGAATATCCCGGGGTGATGGGTGTTATGGGTCTAACCTTAATTGTATTAGTGCATGCTTTGATTTTGTTTTTTGGGGTTGTGGGGTTGAATTCGAGAAGTTGGGTTGAAAATAGGCACGTTGAGCCGTTTGGCGAGCTGGGTCAAGCTTACCGAACCACTCGGTGGTTCGCCTAATGTCCCCATCTCGCCCTTAATTTCATGCTTCAGTTGATGAATGATTATGTAACTTTTGGGAGCAGCCTGATGTCGCCTAAAGCACTCGGCGACTCGCCGAAAGGCTTATTGTTCGCCCTTTGTCTGCACCCTTGAAACCTTGTTGCACTGTAACTTTCGGCGGACAAACCCTTGCTCGCTGATAGCTTTTGGCGATTCAACGAAAGGACCTTTCCATCACTGGCTTGCTATAATTTTTTAGTCAATCCCTTCAGCGAGCCCGATCTATCCCGCCAAAGAGATTCGATGATTCGATGATTCGCTGACTTGATCGGCGAGTTTGTCTGCAGTTAATTTTTTTGTGCTTTGATGTGATTATTTATTAACTTTTCTCCAATATTTTGCAGATATGGTGAGAACAAATCTAGATAGGCCACCCCAGAAAAAGGCACAGGGTGTTACTTTAAACGAAGGGGGATCAGGTCCTCCAAAGAAGAGAAGGCAAGAACTTTCACCTGGAGACAAATGCAAAATAAAGAAGCACACAACTGAGAGAGTAGTTGTTAACACCCAGGCTGATTTGTCTGATCCTGAAGACGAGCAACCTTTGATCTCCAAAAGGGATGAGATCTGGGCTAGATCTCATTTCACATCCACCAGAGTTCCCTCAACTACCACATCTCCTGCAACGGAATCAGTGCTAGCTCAGGCACCTCATGTGACCCCTGTACTCCCTGTCATTCCTCCTCCCAGCCTTCTGTATAGATTGAAAGGAGATGGGTTACAACTATCCTCGAGGAAAAGTTACTTTCTACAGAAGTCTTGAAGGGGAAGTATCTAGATGTGAGGGAGACCCTCCACTTCCACAGGTTCGAGCAGTTCACTAGGACCCGAGGGCCCTATATTCCCTCTTGGGTTCTTAAATTTTATACAGCTTATGGTGATCTAGTTCTAAGAGCAAGAAGAAGGCCAGTGAGTCCAGACCGGTTAAGGCGGTCATGGTCCGAGGCAAGGAGGTCGGGTGTAACAATGAGTATATTAACGTTGTACTAGGTAGAGATCTGCACTCTACACATCCATATGATGGATTGCCCGTTGCTTAATCATTGGATGATCTGAAGGGGTGGCTGGCACCTTTGATTTCTGATACCACTCCGAGGTGGATCGAGGCAGGATCCCCTATTGAGAAAAGGGATTTGAGTATTGTTGCCAAGTTCTAGTTTGGCTTTATCACCAGAACTATTATGACATCCTAGAACGAGTCTGTCCTCCGCCATTCTAAGGCAGCATGCCTAGGGTCCATCATATCCAGGAGGCGCATCGACCTAGGACTAGCAGATTTCACAGGAGATGGCCATGAGACCCAAGCAAAGACAGACTTCTCTGCCATTCCCGGTCCTGGTCACTAAGTTGTGCAGACGTGTTGAAGTACCTCGGGATGCTGCGAGAGATATTGAGGTTACCCCTTCTTCCTACACCGACATTCGGTGTATTGAGGCTGAGTACACACGAAAGGAGGCTGACGAGAAAAGAGCAGCTCCAGCAGATATTTCTCCGGAAGTTCATGTTGATTCGTTACCTGCAGAGGCATCTTTGCCTACCCCGGCCTCTGGTCCGTCAGGTACTTCTGCCACTTCTACTTCTTCATAGATTTTGGGCACCTCCACCTCGTCCCAGCCAGTCAAGATTACTCAGGCGATGATCTTGAAGATGATGAATCTAGCCTATTCAGCTCATGTGAGGGAGACTCGATTGAACATATCCATCCCTGGGATGATTGAGAGTGCTATTTTGGCTGCACTTACCCATATTCGGGCTTCTTTTGATGATCTGTCTACTAGAGTCGCAGCTTGTGAGAGCAGACAGGGGGAGACCTCCGAGGTTCCAGCTTTGCAGGCTGAGGTAGCAAATTTGAGGAAGGACGTAGACTACTTGAAGTCTACCAACTTCAATTCATTGATTTAGGATACAGATGATGTGCATGCTCCTGAGACCTTGGGGATTCCTCCAGATACTACAGTTGAGGAGTCGGATGTTTAAACCGACGAGGAGCAAACTGGGGTACAGGAGGAGAACATATTCAAAGATTTGCCAGATCTTGCAGAGTTGTCTCTAGTGGAGTTGTTGCTTATGAGGTGATTTCGGGAACTGATGCCTAAGTACAGACTGCTACACCGGGCACTGAGGCCCAGACAGATGCAGAGACTACGTAGACAGGACCCTTTCTTTGCCTCCCTCTCTGTCTTACTTTCTTTCACTTTTTGGATACTTTACTTCATTTGCATTTGAGGACAAATGGTTTTCATTTATGGTGGGGTGAGGCCCACCTTTTGTGTGAATATTGATGTTCGTATTTTGTTGATATATTTGGGTCATTGTGTTTTATACTGCTTTTCGTGGACGTTTGAGCTTGTGGCTCCTTGATTTTAAATTGAAAATGATTTTTGACCCTTCTAGAAAAAAATTGCCACCTCTTGTATGCACTTTAATGTGGCTGTTCTTTAGCAATTTGAGTCTCAGTTTTGATCAATATCGATGACTCAAATAGTGCTCATAATCGAACGAACATGAATGTGCGGCTACGATGAGACCAAGTGAAGTTACATAGTCAATATGTGAACTCTTTGCATCTCATTGTGACTAACCAATTATTGAATTGATTCTCTTGTTATGAACATTGCACACTAGCGAAAGTGTGGAGTCTTGTTTGACTTTGGTGTCGATGTCTTATGTGATGAGCTAACTAAGAACCATGCATGATAACACCTAGAATTTGCCCCGATGGTCCGGCCGACTAAGTAAGGGTATCTCTTGATATGATCTTAAGAAACTTCAAAGAGTGTGAGCCAATTTGACATACACTTTTTTTGTGGCCTACCTTGCGAGTGTGTGAAGCTTTGTTGACCACCCCTTGTGCCTTACCTGTCTTTGGAAGAAACTTGATGAAAACATGACCTTTCTTAATCCGCTACCTATTATCCTCTTGAATTGTGGTTGATCGAATAGCCAACTTAGGCTTTTGGCCTAAGTTGGCGGTGTGGGGAAAAGAGAAGGCAAGTCAAGAAGTGCAAGAAAAGTCCCCTTCAACCCATGGTATTGAGAAAAATGGAACCCCTCCATACAAAAAAAAAAGAGGTTCCGAACAATCCATGGAAGTGAATAATGGGATGACTTATGAGCACTAAATAAAATGATGAAAGAAGAGGAAAGGGAGTGTTGAAAGCACCACATTTCACGAGGATAAAAGTCACTGAGCCTAAATGACCATACCATTGCACTCAGCCCCATTACAAGCCTTGAAAAGACCTTTTTGATCTTGAGTGAGCTGAAACAATTGTTAATTGAAAAATATGGGCAAACCTATGAGTGAAAGCATGCATTGTGTTCTTCTTGTGAGAGTGAGCATTGCATTTGATTCCCCAACTTTAAATGATTAAACCATTGTGTGTGAATATGGAATCATTCTTTGTGTGAGGACATTTCAATACCTTTGTTGAGCTCGAACTTGCATTTAAAGCAAGTATAGTGAGCTTGAGAATCTTTGATAATGGTGTGTCACAACTTGAAGTATACAATTGATCCTTGCATGAGTAAGTTGAGCCTTGTTGTGTACATTCATGATTGAGTCTTGTGTAGAACTGTTAGAGACATCCTTTTTGAACTACTGAACTTGAGTTTTACTTGAGGGCAAGCAAAAGTTTAAGTTGGAGGTGTTGATGATTCCACAATTTGGACTTATTTACGGCTATATTCTAATAGAATTAGTGTCCTCAAATGCATATTTTGTCTCAATAATTGATGTAAACCCTTAAGTTTCAGATATTTGGATTGAGAGACAAAGCTTGGACGCTATCAAGCAAAAAAGGAACAAAGCGGCTGAAAGAACGGAGAAAAGACCTCCTGAGGATCGTCTAAACTATTAGGCGAGTCGCCGAAAGGTCCTAAATCCCGCCGAATGTTCCAATGTGTTAAGCCCTGAAAGAGAAGGTCAAGTCTGTAATGAAAAGGAGCAGTCGGCGCGTTCCCAAGCAGTTCTGCGAAACAACACTCTATCGCCCAATGCCTCAAAACGCGAGAATGTTGAAGGCAAAAGCAGAAAGGCGATGAACCAGACCAAAGGGTGGATCGCCGAGTCTGTCGACGATCCCGAATAACTGCACCGAGTGATCCTCCGCAACCCAAATTTTCAAACACTATAAATACATGTTTAAATTGTTAGCTTAGTATCATACTTTAGAGAGAAATTTGTTTTTTTTGGAGACTTAGACTATTTTCAGTTTTAGTTCTTAGAGTTTTTGGAGACATTGAGCTTGAAGGCTTGAAGACTTCCAATTCCAAGAAATTGGAAGTGGGTGTTGGAAATTATTCATCCTAGACTCGTTTAAAGTGAATATAAATCATACCCAGTTGATGTCATCTCGATTCGGTATCATTTTCTTCTATTTTTCTATGTCTAGCTAAAACCCCAATTCTTGGGGTATGATTTTGTGAAATCGGTTAAATTTATTGTTGGGTGTTGCTTATTGTTGGTATATTCGCTGTTTAAATGTGATTTCGTTTAGTAGTTGTGTTTGAACTTAATGAGATTGTAGTTGCAAATACGATTTTATCTTACTGTTTTTGTCTTGCTCGAGAGATAGGTTTTAAAACTAAGACTACTAAATCGATAGCCGGTGGTTATTGGGTCGTCGTGGGTTCAGCTCGAGAGAGTGAATCCTAAACCCTCTCCCACACTTTCAGCTCGAGAGAGTGAATGGGCTAAGGCGGAGGTTGTGCTTAAATGCGGCAACTTGGTGTTTGAGAGAAATTTAGTTGATTCGGGGTAAGTTGCTCTAGAGAGAATTTACCCCCACTAAAGTCTAGCCTAGTTACAAATATTCAGCGATATACTATCAAAAGCATCTACCCGATAGTGTCTTTTATCCCATATTCCTATCACATCTCAAGAATCTTGTCTTCCTATACTCACATATTTGTATTTTCGTTGTTTTAGTTGTTAATCACTACAAACCGCCATTGATAATTGACATTCGTGTCAACCCCTTAATTTATTTATGGCATGCAGGTTTCTACGTAGTATAAAAATTTGAAGTTCAAGAATAAAGACATCAATTTGATTAGAGAAATGAAGAATGTTAGATGTCAATGACATTTAAATTCGCTTTCGACTCATGTAACAACTCAACATATCAGAAATAATCTTCTCAAGAAAACAAGCATTCAAGAATATCTTGCGGAAGAGCATCAACGACTCAAGTCAAATCATAAGTTTCAAGTCTTAAATTCAAAGGTCAAGATCAAAGTTCGAGATCAATGTATTTACCCAAAGAGGGAAAAATGATAATCGAAGATTAAAAATGAAGATTCAGAACTAGCGGAGTAAATAGGATCTTGTATCTTTCCCTTCTCTCCTATTGTATTTTGCCTTTTAATATAAGAATAGGAGCTACGGATCGAAACTTCGATAAAACCTCACTTGACTACCTAACTTATTCCCCAGTCCCTCCATATAGTTGAACTGCACCTTACTCCTTATCATTAACTCATAATAGGTAGTTTGTCCAAAGTCAGGGCTCCATCAAACCTTTTCTCTTTTACTTATTTTAACATCTTTTGAATAAATGTCTCGGTCAAAATTAGTCATATTGTTCACATCTTTGCATGAAAACTCTTCATGTTTCCAAGCAAAGAGGGGCATGTTGTGAACACCTAATTTTGACTGAACTTTAGATCTTACATTTTTTTAATGCTTAAATATTAATTATGAATCTAAATTAGAGATTATTATATATATATATATAATGAATGACCTTTAAACAGCATAAATGCTCTAACAAATTCTTTAGGCATACAAATTCTGCATATCATGTATCGCGATACATCGCTGCCCCCATATTGGTATCAGGGCCTTCAAGATGTTTAAACCTATTTGATATTTAGAAGAAAAAACCTTAGTAACTATACTAAAGGTAATTAACTTAAATAGAGATCTAAAAAATAAAATCATACAAATAATCATTCTAGAAAAATTCGCAGAAGATTTTGAATTTTCAATAAATGACTATTCAGAGATGATATGAGTACAACTGATTATTATTTATCAGAATAACAAATTAATATCTGCTTTTGATTTTAATAAATAAGAAAGTGTTTCTTAATTATATTCTTAAATTAGCTATTTTGTTTTTTTCTCAAATTTTTATTAGTTTAATATAGTTGAATATATAAAATAATATTTTTATAATAGTGGATTATATATAATGGAAATATATATTCTTTTTTATATAAATAAATAAAACAAAATAAAAATAACCTAGACTAACTAAACTTAAAACTACTGAAAAATACAAAAAAATAAATAAAACCAGTAAAGCTCTATCCTATATTTCCTCAACTAACATAGCATCCACACAAGGAAAATGACCCAAAAAATCACAAAGGGCACAACAAACTTCCGCAACGTATTTTCTTTAAAATCTTAATCAACGCTTCCACTCCCACACGTCTTTCAATTCACCCACATTTTTCTCAAAAAATACCCCACCTCCACTACTATATAATCCAGCATGTACAGTAAAAAGAGGGACACACAGAAACCGGAAAGGAAAAAAAAACACAGAGAGAAAGAAAGAATGGGAGTGAGCTTAATTCAAAAATTAAGTTAGAGTTCGAGGTCTTGCTCGTGGTTTCGGATTCGTGGCTCTTTAAAGTTACTTTATAATAATTAACTTTGCAAATCAGTAGATCATAGCAGTTGTTTTCGTGGTGAATCACTTTTCACGAGGAGGTAATTCTAAATTCTTGTATAGTTAAAAATGAAAAAATTGTACGAAAAATGATTTCAATAATGAAAAGTTCTTCAAATGACAAAGTTTATTATGTAATATCATTTGTGATGTATCGTTTGGTGTTGTCATTAGTCGTACTGATGAATTATTCAAAAATATATTGCCTTTATATTGCAACAAGGTTGAATGTTTATCAATTTGGAATCATCATTTTCACTTAAATCTCCCTTTTAAAGTTACAATACATACTATTGCAATTAAATTGAGTAAATATCACATTATTGTTTCTATATGTGGTTGCTTGCTCATTGAAGTATTGTTTTTACACATGACTTTAATTTAATTAGTCTAGTTTGATCCAAAGATGGTTATTGTTTACTCTTAGTTTTTTATTTACTCCAACACTTTTATGTACATTTATTTGACCGTACAAATTGACAATTCATTTATGCCTTTAGTTTAGTTAAATGTAAATTGGTTAGAGGTTCTGCATTAGTCATCGTTTGGAGTTTATAAATCTTAATAAATAAATAATAGTGCAATACTTAGGGAGACAATTAATTATTGGAATGATTTTTATCATACCTGAAATATTAAAAATGGAGGAACTGAACTAACGCTGGGCACCGGAATGGGTTGTACCGGTACCGTTCCGATACCGTTCTGGTACCTTTTCGGTCTGTTCCGGTCCGGTAGTATTCGGGACGGAATGGGATACATTGAACCGGTACACAGAACGAAATGGTATCATGATTTGGTACCGATATACCGGTACAAGTTCATCCCGGTTCATTCTGGTTCCGTTCCGGTCCGGTCCGGTCCCGATAAATCATTTTTAATTAAAAAATAAAATAAAATTGTCATTATTTACTTTTATTAGCATTTGTTTTTTGTTTATTTAATATTTTAAAATTACAAACTTAAGTTATTTAACTTACAAGTTATAAGTATAACTTAATAACTTATAAACTTCAAAAGATTCAAATCTTTAAAACTTGTCGTCCCATTTATCCCATCCCGTTCCGTTCCGGTCCATTCCGGTCCGTTTCGATTCTATCCCGGTATATAGTGGGATGGGACGGAACCGAGCCTCCATCCCGGTAGTTCCGGTCCAATTTATCTCGGTACCGGTCAACAACCCGGTCAAACCGTCCCGTTCCGATCCGGTACCGGTTCGTTCCGGTGCCCAGCCTTAAGGTGAACATTAGTTCATTTGAGTGAGTCATTAAATTCATCAACGTGAGATAGTTCTTTTATTAATAATTTCATAATATCAGCCTTTGGTGAAGGAATATATTATTATATCACTATGTATATCAAATTCCTCTCAATTAGCTTTTAAGAGGAAAAAATAGATTTAAAAAAATAAAAAAATAAAAAACTAAAAAAGGAAAAATTCCAACATAATAGATACCATGTAAATTGTTAGACAAAAAAAAGGGAAAATTTGAGTTCAAACAAAAGGCATAAAAAAAAGATTCAGTTAATAGTAAAACAAAAAATAAAATTAAAAAAAGGAGAAAAGAAAAGAAAGGAAACACAACGTAATAAAAAAAACAAAAATAAAGAAGAAAAAAGAACGGAAAGTTAAAAAAAAACAAAAGAAAATTAATTATAAAAAATTTTTAAGAAGAGAGAGAAAAAGAATGTGAAAAAAATATTTAAAAAATAATAATAATAAAAAAGTGTAGCATGCAAACAAAAAAAAAATTATATTTTCTTTCTAAAACTAATTCTAAATCCCATAAAATTGTATCTTCTATTTTTAAATCTAACTTAAAAAAATGATCCTAAAGTTACCCAAACACTAAAGATCTCATTCCTACATAAATCCTAATTCCTAACAATTAGATACCTATATATATTCTATCCATAATAACGTTAAAAAAAACAAATACGAATACACGCAGAAAAAAAGGAAAGGAAAATACGGTCAATTTCTTAACATTATTCTATTTTTATTTGAGTAAATTTAGGTGCTTATACATATTTTATTAATGGACACACACTGATAAATATAAGACAATTTTAAATAAATTTAAAATACATAAGACAGTTTTAAATAGGTTTAAAATAAATCAAAAAATGAGGGTAAATAACTTTTTTCTTTATTAACCTAATAATATAATATCCAAAAATTAAGTCAAGTCATATAAAAGTCAATAAAGCGACTGTGCTAGAACCACGAAATTCGAGGGATGCCTGATACCTTACCCTCGGTCAATAAAATTTCTTACCCGATCTTTGTTTTTGCTAAATAAATAAAATAAAGAGTCAAATTTTCTTTTGATTAGGGATTTAAATGAGGTGACTTGGAACACCAAAACTCAATTCCAAGTTGCGACTCTGAACAATAAAATAATCCACTTTCAAAGTGTCACTTTAATTGGAAAAACTCTATTTTCAAAACATAATTTTGAGGGAAAATAGGGGTGTGACAACCACCACAACCCGTCATCCTAACCACGGGCAGTTTAGGCCTCCGTGGGAGGGATGCTGGCCATGGCTGTCACTGGTAAGCCCCCACAAGCTCCTTAACAAGCAGTCATCCTCTCCACAGGCTGTCAAGTCCTCCGTGGGAGGGACTCCTGCGAGGCAGGTCTGGGAAAACTTACTACGAGTGTGGTCCCCTTCACGGCCCGTTAAGGGCTGTGTGGTGGGTTTCATGGTCCAGTTCTTGCTTGTAAGTTCCCCACTTGTGTAACACCGCGAAATTTTTTGAGCTAAGACTCAAACCATTCTTCGTTGAGAATAAGTTTTTTTCGGAGGAATTTAAAATTTTCTTAGGTGTTAAGGACACTAGATGAAGCACCTTGAGTTCCAAAAAGAACTACAGAGAATTCCTTCAAGTCATTCCTAAGTTCTTTTAAGTTTTGGGTCAAATTCAAATGATCATAACTTTTACCACAGGATGAGCTAGGAGACACATAAGATATCAAATGAAAGATCTTTGAGTCATCTTTTCAATGTCACCAAGTTGTCTAATTTTTGAGCTCGTATAAGGGAGATATGTCATATTTAAGTCAAGCTATTCATTTAAGGAAAGTTACCCAAAAATACGAGGGGTAATTTATTCTTTTCCTTACTCCCACTTATTCTAAACGGGAATTACACCCAATTAATGGTCTAAACTGATTAGAATCAGTTTTATTCATCTCCAAAGCATTTAGGTTTTTAGAGAGAAGATTCAAGAGGAGAAAAAAAATCAAAGTAGACTCCATTCAAGATTCTTTCAGTCTTTTTCAAGATTCTTCTTCAAGGTAAGTCTTTCTCCAAGAGTTCCTTCTTTCCAACTGAAATTCCTCCATACAATTATGAATTACTAATGAAAATCATAATTCTTGGTCATAGAAATTTCAAGAAACTAATTCAATAATCTCAAGAAATGTTTTCTTGATTGTTTACCTTCAAGCTAAGGTTTCAAGGATTCTAATTAAGATTCTTTAAGAACCTTGTTCTTTGAGGTATTTAAGCTTCCATAGTGTTGGGTTTGTTTGCCCACACACCAATCATGAGTTTTTTTTTTACAAATTTCATCCATGAGATTGAGTATATTGATAATCTTGTTAAGTTCTTGAAGTTTTGTGCTTCGTTTTACATAATGAAGTCCTTATTGAATTCTTGAGGTGAGAGTTCCGAATGGGTGTTGTTCTTAGTGGGTTTTTTGTGTAGAATTCGCTGTAATTAGGTTGGGTTTAAGGATCCAAAAGATTTTGGAGGAGATCATTTGAGTTTAGACAAGGTAGGTCTGAAAATAATTGAAGAAAAGTTCGTCTGTATTCGACCTTTCAAAACATGTCTTCACTCTCTTTGTGATTTTTACTATTCAACCTACATCCAATCATCAAAAAATCCTATATTCCAAGTCACAATCCTTGAATTCATAATTCATAATTCAAATTCAAGGAAGAGTTAAGAGTAGAGTTCAAGAAAGTCTTTGAGTTAAGTTGTGAATCCTTCGAGATCAACTATCAATTTGAGTTCTTTAAAAGGGTCCATTCAATCCCTATTGATTCAAAACACTCTAAACTACTTATAAACATCGAGAAATTATTCATAACATTAATCATAACCTTAAATTCATAATTCAAATTCAAGGTAGAGTTAAGAGTTAAGTCTTGAGAGTTCTTCAGAGTTATTTTGAGAAAGTCCCTTCAAGTCTTTTCGAGGAGTCTTCTACAATAACTTTTAAATTTTTCAAGACTCGAGTAAGTGAGTATGATAAGGAGGATAATGTATTCTTGATGCTACATTATCATTGAGATCCTTAAATTCAAGTCGTTCATGCTCATAATTCTGCATGAACTTCATAACTTGATAATCTTGTAATGTTCTTGAAGTTTTGTGCCTTGTTTTTTATAATGAAGTCCTTATTGAATTCTTGAGGTGAGAGTTGCGAATGAGTGTTGTTCTTGTTGGGTTTTTGGTTTAGAATTCACTGTAATTAGGTAGTATTTAAGGATCCAAAAAAGTTTGGAGGAGATTATTCGAGTTTAGACGAGATAGGGCTGAAAACAATTGAAGAAAAGTTCGTCCGTATTCGATTCAAAACATGTCTTCGCTCTCTTAGTGATTTTTACTATCCAACCTCCATCCAATCATCAAGAAATATTATATGCCAAGTCACAATCCTTGAATTCATAAATCAAATGCAACGAAGAGTTAAGAGTAGAGTTCAAGAAAGTCTTAGAGATAATTTGTGGATCCTTCGAGATCAACTATCGATTTGAGTTCTTTAAAAGGTTTTGTTCAATTCCAATTGATTCTAAACACTCTAAACTACTTCTAAACATCAAGAAATAATTAATAACATGAATCATAACCTTTAATTCATAATTCAAATTCAAGGTAGAGTTAAGAGTTAAGTCTTGAGAATTCTTTCGAGTTATTTTGAGAAAGTCCCTTCAAGTCTTTTCGAGGAGTCTTCTACAATAACTTTTAAATTGTTTCAAGACTC
>JAJOOS010016151.1:0-16073 GCA_029582725.1 Solanum chiquidenum
ATTAAGATAATTTCTTTAAAACTACTAAAATATTTAAGATTAAAATTTTTACGGGTTAAGCTCAACCCGCCCCACCCCCGCCCCACCCCTCCCAATTGCCATCCCTACTTTCTCCCCCTCCCCAAATAAAATAGTTATGAAATTCTATTTGACCAAAAAATATATTTTAAATAAGCATATTTTAAAATTTTGATCAAACATGCTCGTTTTCCAACAACTAAAATAATTTTTTTTAATAATATAAAGCATATTTATCTCATAAAACTAAAAAAAAGATTAAAAATGTTTACATTAGATATACCTTAATCAACTAAACATGCATTTATGGATTTAAATTTAAACCTTATGGTAATAGTACATTAATTAGTCAATCTGGACAATTATTAAACAAACAGATATACCTTTTTGCCCCCCTATTCTAATTTTTTAAATTTCATTTTCTCTAAAAGAAAAATAATTTTCATTTCATTTTAATCCAACCGTTGCATCTCCTGTCGCTCTCTCTCATCCTCACCAATCTCGCCATTTTCAATGAAATTCTTTGATTTCAATGAAGAATTCTTGATCAATTTCAATGAAATTCTCCAGTAATCTCTTTGATTAGTTCCAATTTCAGATTCAGAAAAAGAGGAAAAACCCTAGCTAAGTGATTTTGTGTGAGCAAGTGAAAATATGAATCAGTATCATATATATGAAGTTTTTGGGCGTGGAAAACACTCGGTAATGGTTTTTTTCTTTCTCTGTTCTTCTTTTGTTTGCATTTTTAGGTTATCTGTGTTGTTAAATTTTTGTTTTTTCTTGTTTTTTTGCATACTAAAAGAGGAAAAACCTAGTGAGTTTGCGTTGGCAAGTGAAAAATATGAATCAGTATCATAAATTTGAAGCTTTTAGCCGTGGAAAACACTGGGTAATGGTGTTTTTCTTTCTCTGTTCTTCTTTTATTTGCATTTTTAGGTTGACTGTGTTGTTTAAGTTTTTTTTTTTTGTTTTTATGTCTTTTTGCAGACTGTATATAAACGAAGAAAGAAGAAGACAATCGAGTATTTTTCCATTAAAAAGTATGGATAAATCTAAAAAAAAAAAGGTTCTTCATGAAGTAAGAAACCCCATGAAAAACGTTTCTTTGTTTTTATATTTGAATTTTAATTGTAATTTGAGATTTAGATTTAATTTAATTTGCATAGAATTCAAGGGAAGTGGAATTGGATTGTTGAAGTTTTGAATTTGATTTCACATACAACAACAACAACGTACACAACATAATCTCATAAAAAGTGGGGTTTGGGGAGGGTAGAGTGTACACCGACCTTATCCTTACCTTGGGAGGTTGAGATATTAGACTGTTTTCCTATAGGGAAAATTGAGGATGAAGAGTACTTTTGATAAGTGTAGGTTCCTATAGGCAAAATGTGCCCGAAAATATGATGATTACTTGGCCTGAAGTGAGGACACAATCTCATTTTCAGTTGGGGATGCTCCCCTTGTAGTAATTTTATTGATTATTTCTGGTACTCTAATTGTATCCTTGTCGGGTGTACCTTTTTTCCTTTGTGACGGACTGGTGTGCCCTTGTCGGACTTTGATATTATCGATGTTTATGTTGATATTGTGTTGGATTGGTCTATTTTAGTTTTAAATTTTTAGTTTGTAGCTTCTTTGTTTTTATTTTGATAATAAGATTTGGATTGACGATGCCCAATGATGGATAGAGAGTGATGACTTTCTTAAGGGTAAATCATTGATTGCTTGTGAGTGTTTGATTGGCAGTGATTGGGGTGAAGTCGGAGTGGTTGTTCCCGAATACATGCATGCCTGATGATGGATTGACTGACATCTTTCTTAAGGGCGAAATCGTCGTCTTTTTGGGAAGGTTTTTACTTGGTTGGTACTAAGAACATAGTCATACATGTGAATAATGTTAAGCATACCTCTCTATTTTTAAAAGGTTGAGCATGTTAGATATAATTTTGTGACAACTCTTACAACTCTTTTTGTGACTTTTGATTCGTTAGCGGTTAGAATGTTCAATGCTACTTGTATTTTGAAAAGGAAGTAAGATTTTGAACCATCTTGAATGATTTGCAGGCCATGTGTGGTGAGTTGTTGAATAATGCCTTGTGTTCGCTTTTGTCACCTAGAACTTGCCTGGTTGGTCTTGAAATATTGGTCTTGATTGAGTTTGGTTGGAGAAATGATAGTAGGCTTTCGTTGATGTTCTTGAAGTCCACTTGGCTTAAAAATCCCATCTTTGCACTAAATATATCCTTAGATGTCCCCTTTGAGCCTAAATCCTTTTTATTGGCAACCACATTACAAGCCTTATCCTTTTTGAAAAAGTAACCCTCTTTTGAACCCTTCCCTCCTTGAACTTGAGGTTGTGAAAGTTGAGGCAAAAAGCCTAAGTTGGGGTTGTTATGAGAAATTCATTGAAGGGATGGTTACCACATGAGGGCTTGATGTAAAAAAAAAAGGAAAAAGAAGAAGAAAGAAATTGAAGGATGGATGGAAAGTCTAAAAGAAAGAATAAGCTTTAAAGAAAGAAATAATAAGAATAAATGAGTCTTGAATCCTCCAAAAGTTGAAAATGGTTGCATGTGGGGCTTCTAAAGTGGAAATCAAAAAAGGAAAATGAAAAATAATGTGAAATGTGCATGAGTTTGAAAAGTGGAGAAAGTTGGAAATGAAGAATTGTTGTGTAGTGATCAAGGAGGGTGTAGTCACTTATACCTAAATAATATCCTTACCTTCCCTAAGCCTACATTACAAGCTTGACAAAGTCCTTTGAGATTTCTAACCAAAAGGAGTTGAGTCAATATTTATTGAAAATATGGGCAAGCCTATGGTGTGACATTTGTGTGCATGAGTTGATTCTTTGTGAGTGTGAGTGTTGCATCTTTGTCCCTTGTCTTGTTTATATGTGTGTGTGGTTTTGGGACACTTCTTTCTTGTGAGGGCATGTAAGTTGAAAAAGTGGTGATTTTGAAAATTCCTAATTGAGTCAAGTAGGCATATGAAAGAGTTAATGAGTTGAGTTATTTCTTGAGTTGGAGTTGTTGTAACTTAAATGATTCTTGGTTTTTGAAACTGTTTCAAGAGAATGAGAGGATTTCTTTGGTGAAAAGTTTGTATGTGGAATATTTGTTATTACCAACCAAAGCCATTACCTTTGTGCTTAATTGAGAAAGGGAAATTGATTTGTGGTGTGTATTGAAATAAGAGCCTTTTGTGTTTTTGATTTTCTTTACTTGAGGACAAACAATGTTTCTAAGTTGGGGGTGCTGATGAGTGGTGAATTTTCACTCATTTGAGGCTCTTTTCGTAGTTATTTTTGGCTTGCTTTAGTTTAAAATTGGTGCTTTTAACGTTTTTTTTTCTTCATATTTGCATGAAAATGAAATGGAGAGTTGATTTAGGATATTTGAAGAAAGCAAGTGAACTTGAGGCAAAAAGAGGTCAAGAGCTGAAAATGCAATGAGGAGTTTGAAGAAAAGTTGAATAAATTCGACATTGAGAGGAAGGAACAAGAACTTACTGCCAAAAATGCTCAAAGCCTGATCAGAAAGTGGAGAGCTTGGAGAGCATCACTGTGACTGAAAAAGAAGAAGAGGAAATCGATGAATCTGAAAATAGTGAAGGTAGTTTTCTCCATAAGTCTATTGCATGTTCATTCTGTTATTACAATTTTATGTTTTATCGACAAGGTTCTCATTTTGAAAACAAATACGAAGGAGGGAACTAGAGCTTCATGCTTGAATTTGATTTCACCTACAACAACAACAACAACAACGTACACAACATAATGTCATAAAATGGGGTTTGACGAGGGTAGAGTGTAAACCGACCTTATCCTTACATTGGGAGGCAGAGAGATTAGATTGTTTTCGATAGACCCTTAGCTGTATTTGCTTGCAACTCTGATGATAAAATTGTGGAAGTGCCTGATTTTTCCTCTTGATAATAGTGGTATCTGGGCCACCGTGTATTGTAGTACATAGTACTGTCTGTTTAACTATGCACATCAAGGTTTAGGTAGATGAGAAGATATCACCTAGTGTTGTCTATTGTAAAATTTGAACTTTAGTTCCCAAGCTGTTACTTTATCTATTTGATTGCTAGGTCACCCTATTGGGAATATGAAAATTTACGATTTAATTGGGAACCAAGCTGCAGAATTTATTAGCTACCCAATAACTCTCTTATAAATTTGAGAATTTCATAATACTATTGGTTTTTGATTGTAGTCAACTTTTTTAGTGGAATAGATATAAAGGAAAAATGTTATGTTACAGGACAGGGTAATTATCCGTGAACTCCTCAGTATGGACTGTATAAACTGTCTGCTTACAACACATTTTTGTGTAAGTTATATTCATTGACTTGCGGTAAAATTTTATTAGTGCCTGCTAATATACAGTGCTAATGGATCAGTTTACTTAATTGTTTTAACATTATCTGTAGTTATGAGATTATTGGAAATTATATGAGTCATAACACAGTCTTTCTATTCCGTGACATAAATATAAAGTCTCGTGAACAAATGATCAAGAACCCCAACCTTTTTTCTTAAAATCTATTTCCTTAGTTTCCTCTATGCGTGTACTTATTCTTCTATTGGCTACATTTGCTGCAAGTCATAATTCTTCATTCTATAGATCATGCAAATGTATTGAAGTTCTACTCCTGGGGAGATTTATCTTTTTCCTGTCTTGCATGTAACTCCTTTCTTTTTCTTCAATTATGTTTCTGTGGTAAAGGCCCTTTTGGTGTTTAATAAGAAGATTTATCTAACTTATTTTCTAATTTAACCGATCCATAGCAATGAAACATCTGCACACATGTGGTTGGTTTTAGAATATTGTGTTGGAAGTAAGCAGCACTGGCAGGTCTCCAAGGTTTGTCTGTTGCATGCTCAACTTGCTTCACTTATTGGCTTGTTGATTCATCACTTTACCTTTTTAGAGGATGAGCTGGCAAATTCTGGAATATTAGGTGCACTAACTGATGATCTAAGAGACAGACAAGAGAAAGTGAGAAGGTTTTCCATGGCTGCTTTGGTCGAGTTACTATTTTATATATCTACTCAAAATGAGCATGCTCGGGATAATAAACCAATGGAATCTCCATCTATGGACAGCTGACCGTCATCCTGTTGGCAGGTATCTTTGTTGCTGTAACTTCTTATTGGTGTAGATTGTTAAGTTTGTTACTCCCTCCATAGAGTTTAAGAAATAAAGAAGACTTTTGAATATTGTGAATCTAAACTAAAGATATGTAGAATGTACCCAATGTTCTTAAATCTCGTGGTATTAAACATGTCATGTGGAAAGATGAAATTTAAGAGTTGCCAAAAAAGAGAAGACACATTATTTTTGAAACAGACAAAAAGGAAAGTAGGACAAATAAATTGAAATGGAGGGAGTGTTATATTTGTTAAAAATTCTCTACACAATAAATTGCTAAGCTATATTGTAATTAGGTTGTAAGTATTAAGTGTTCTATGATCAATCACTTAAAAGCATATACACTGTCAGAATCACAGTTCTAGCACCAATGCAGCTCTTGTGAGAAATAATGTAACTTGTCACTAGGATATAAATGGTATACTTATTAATGGGTTAAAAACCATTTATCTTTTAATTAGTGAACTGGATGAACTTATAAGTTTGAAATTCCCTTGTAATGCAACACTATATAGCAGTAAACTAAACAAGTGTGTTAAGATATTTCTCTTGGGGTTGTGGAAAAAATAAGATAAAATCATACAAGCATCTTTACTATCTTTACATATTGCAAAGCCTCATATTCTGTCTTAATATTCCTTTCTGAAAATATTAATGTTGTAGGTTACAAGTCCAATAATTTCATTGGTTTCATCACTTCTATGAAACGAAGAGGATGATCATATTTACTCCACTTTATGCTCTGATGACAATTGAAAATATCTCCAATCAAGGAGGGTACTGGTCAGCTTGTTTCACCAGCCAATATTTCATTACTAACCTATGCTACATATTTAGAGCTCCTGGAAAGCAGGAGATCACGAGGCTTACAGCAGGATCTTGCTTGGTTCGTCTTGTTCGTTTTTGCCCTTCTAGTATTCAACGAGTCATGGGAAAACTTTCATTGAAGGATATGGTTTCAAGCCTGGTGAAGCGTAATCCACGAGAGCAACAGTTCTTCTTAAACATTATGAACATGACATGACCCTCCTTGAAAGTCATACATTTCCAAGTGTTGGAAGGTACCTTTTTGCGTTGGTCGAAGACAAGAATCTTGTTTTGTATTTGTTGACTCTAATTGAGCAGGGAAGTGAAGTTTTGAAGGGGAAGGCACTCATATTTGTGGCTCTATTTGTATGAACGGGAAGAGGTGGCTGCCACTATTTTTTTGCAATGCTAAATTGCTCTCGACTGTTGATAGGTCTGTTAAGGAGAAGATGCACTTGGGATGGTTGTCACATCAACTGTACCAAGTTTGCTTGAGTGTATATGTGGGGACATTTAGCAACTGAAAGGTGGTAAACGCCGTGGGCAGATAAGTAGCGTCACAAGTCAAAATTCCTCTAAGAATAGTATGCATTTATTTCCTATTGTTCTTCATCTTCTTGGGTGCGCTTCACTGAAAACAAGGGTTGCTAGTCATCAGGTTCTGCAACAGTTGGCAAATTTGCTTAAACTGGTGGAGTTTCCTTTCCAGGTAATCTGATGATTATCCTCAATTTATTTTCTAATTGAAACAAAATTGACCATGAAGTTCAAGAATTCATTTTGTTGTTGTTGATAAAGTTAAGTAAAGTTTAAGAAATTAGTTCATTGACAAATCTATATCTTAAAATCTTTAGTTAGTTATGTATAGCGTATTGAACGTAAATAATGTCTGATGCCTTGTTTATTTTTGAATACCACATCTAATAGCAAACCTTAAGAATGAGCAATGCATAAAGAGATGGAAGCATAGGCAATCTTCCTTGACACTAGCTTTATCAAGGATAGGGGAAGCCCTCACTACCAATAAGAAGCATAGGCAAAATAACCTACACACCATGCCTCCTACTCTAAATCTAACAGAAAGACGAGGAGATAGTGTGTTGGACTGTTTCATATCCAACTAAACTTAAGTGTATTTGATTTAGGACCCGACTTTCCGAGTCACGATGGCACCTACTGTAGCCCACCAGTAGGTAATCCAACTCGTATCCAGAACGTCAAGTAACGCAGCACTCCACCAATGCGGAGGTGACAGTGATTAGAATCTTTATTGTCGATGTATCTGTGTTTTCAATTAGATTATTCGAATATTTATTTTCATCTAATTTGTACAGGCGAGTGGATACCCCAAACTTAGATGAGGTTGCTTTAGTGATTAAACCATTCACAAAATTTGTGACCAACACTCAAACAAATTTGTGATATTTTTATGGGTGATTGAGAATGGCATATGTAGATTATGCATGTATAGTTTTCAAGTTTTATTAATTATGATAGATAGTATATATTGATTGATCTTCAAATGATAATGATTTTTTCGTCTCATACTATCGTCTATTCTGATTTATTACAGAAAATTCCAAGATGACCCATGCACATGGGGCTCTTATACTGGTAGATAACAACACTGTGTCCCCAGTACTGTTTCATCCTTTGGAGCTCAAAGCAGGTATTTTGCAAATACTTTTTGTTCTGCTAATTGGAATACTCTCAAATAACATGCATCGGATGTTAGCTTACTTGTCTAAGGTTTTGTAGATATTGTGATGCATTCAGCTACTATGCAACATCCTATACACCTGCAATGCACAAATTTGTGCAATACTTAGTGACATTGAAATTATTTTCCTGAATGCACTGTCTGCCCTCATAATTGGCCATGAAGTTTAAGAATTCTTTTTGTTGTTGTTGATAAAGTTAAGTAAAGTATAAGAAATCAGTCATTGACAAGTCTATATTTGAAAATCTTTAGTTAGTTATGTTTAGCGTATTGAACGTAAATGATGTCGGATGCATTGTTACTCTTTGAACATCTCAAGTATCTTTCTGATAATTTTCTTATTAATTTTCCTACTTGACTAGTTTTGCGATGGAGGCGTACTTCCTACAAAATGATGAAGGTCCAGGGTTAGCGCCATTCGATTGTTAGCTTTGTTTGAGAAGGAATCAAAACAATGGCTCTTCGCATTGAAAAACCATAGGTTTAATTTTATTTGCTTATTTTGGTGGTGATATTAATTGTCCCACCACTTGTTCTAGAGACATATATGTCTTCCTGCACCTTTGTCAATCTGTTATCCCTGACCCTATATATTTTCATGATTATGGCATGCATAGTGTTGCATCTTCAGCGTAATATTGTGCAGAGAAGTTAGGGTGGTTCGTAAAATTCTGGCATATCATAGTGTTCTAACTAATTAATTTCAATATCTTGTAGGAGAATGCACAAAAAGTTGTTGAATATTTATCTTCTCATCCACGAGTGAAGGTCATTTATGCAAGTCTTCTAGACCATCGAGGGAGGTCTTTGCACTTCTCTCACATATTCAAACAAGTGATTTTTTGGGGAATTTAAACAAAGGCGCTTTGGTTGTCGATATCCTGCCACCATGAAGCTCTAAATTGAGACTTACTATTTAAATGTTGATCAAATTTGCAGGCTATGGGTGCAGGATCAATGTTGAGTTTCCTGACAGATTCTGTGCTACTCTTTCAGCATGTTGCTTGAGTGTACCAAGTACTTTGGCATTACTATCAATTTTGGTTAGTTTCATCTTATGCTCAATTACTATTTTCTGAGATCATTTTTTCCTATCAAACTACTTCCTAATGACATTTGCTTTCTAAAACTTTTTTCCCCTGTTGATATTAGTAAACGTGCAACTATTTCTTTTGCTTTGGTAAGGCAGAAACCATATTCTATAGAGGACGAAAACCATATAAGTATCAAAACAAAGTTGCTTTTAGAATACCATATCTAATAGCAAACCTTAAGAATGAGCCATTCTTAGAGATGGATGCATAAGCAATCTGCCTTGAAACTAGCGAACTCAAGGATAGGGGAAAACTTTTTTTTTGAACATTGGTAAAGTTAGGATAGGGGAAAACTGAACTACCAATAAGAAGCATAGGCAAAATAACATAGACATGCGTATTGAACTCGTTTATTCCACTCCCTCCCTAACTCTAAGAGCAACTCCTCTTTTTAGAATTGTTGAAGAAACTACTAACTCTAACTATCTAACTGCACTGATCGGGGTCGATCTCACTGACCCCTTGCTTCACCATGCCCTAGCCGGAGGCTAAGGAGAGCAGAATAAGGTGAAGGTGGATACCGCTCATCAAGAGCTTGGTTAAGTGTCCAAGACCGTATGCCTTGCTGGAGCCTCTTACTCTAAATCCATCGGAAAGGCGAGGACATAGTGTCACGACCCAATTTTTCGAGTCATGATGGCACCTACTATACCCCACCAGTAGGTAAGCCAACCCATCACCCAGAATATGAAGTAATGAGCATAAGGGTAGAAACTAGCGAAAACAAAAATCTAAAAAAGGACAACGAGGCAGAAGCAAACCAAAATAAATATATACAAAAATCCCCCCAGAACCTGAAAGTCACTAGTACATAACTATCTGAGAAAGAGTACAAGACCCAAAAGTGGACCACAACAAAGTGTGTCTCAAAAGAAACAAAACTAGCTAAACAAAAGAAGGAGATATGACAAACCCAAAACACCAAGCACTCACCCTCGCCTCCGAATCACAGCTGCAAAAAAAGGTTGGAACTAATCACCGCTGGTAATTGGTATTGGGACCTGCATCACGAAATAGATGCAGAGTGTAGCATGAGTACCAAAAGAACAGGTACTCAGTAGGCATCAAAGGCCGACTGAGTAAAAAGGGGTAAAATCAATAAGAAAGGATAGAATCTAGACAAAGAGAGGTGAACCAGATAAGAAAAGAAAGTATACGAGCATACAAGAAATGAACTAAGTACAACTAACTAAACCTAACTGGACCCCTATAAGCCCAGAAGGTACACTCGTACCTAAGTTTAAATAAAACCTGAACGGACCACCATAAGCCCCCTGGTACACAGAATAGCTTAGTCTACGGAGAATGAAGAAAACCGGGATACCAGCCCAAAGTAACTAAGATAATCGATCAGACTCCACTCAGCCAGCAGTGCACTCCCAGCCCAGCTAGAAAGAGTGACCCTAGGGGGCACCCAACCAGACAGTACACTCCCAACCCAACTAGAAAGAGGGACCCGGGGGTGTGGTAGATATCACGAGTCGTCCTACCATGCAGTCAGCTCCCAGTCTAGCTAGAAAGAGCGACCCGGGGACACCCAACCAACAACACACATCTAGCCCAGCTAGAAAGAAAGGCCCGGGGCCGATCATCGAAATCACCGAGTCTACCCAGCCAGCGATACTCTCCCAGCCCAGCTAGAAAGAACGACCCCGGGGGTGATGGTATCTCCAATAGGATTCAATCCCACAACAGCCACCATGGAACGCCGTCCAGTCCAAGAAATCATAGAAGAGGCTCCAAGCCTATACTATCTCAATCCAACGCCTCTAGTGCACCGAACCTTCGAGAACGCATCAAAATTGCATAATTAGAGGGAGAAGATACAAAATTGCAACAAGCAGCGATATCGCCTAATCTAAGGCTCAAACTATCAGACTCAAGTCGGCTACTCTAGTCTATAAGGAGCTAAGTCATCTGAACGACGTCGGCAAAAAGTCAATGATATCCAGCCCTCACGGGTCATAAGTCTAAGGCAACACTAGCCTAACCTACTAAGGACATCATGCTCACAGTTAAGGATGAACAAAGCATACAACAGATAGCATACAAGCATATAACAACATTTAGCATATAAGCATGCATCTCTACTAAATCGGCTAAACATGGTACTACACCTAAAATATGACCAATCGATCCTAACAAAAGGTATCTAATCAAAGTAAAGTAAGAAACTGGTACCCACCCCCAATTCACTCCAATCCACATGCTTTTACATAGTTAAGCTCAATCTAATAGAAAGGAAATCGTAGGTTACCTTAAGACCGACCCCGTGTGCTCCAAATCACTTCACCAAAGCTTTTCCTTCCCTAACGTCCTTTGAACACTGTCATGCTATCAAATATAGGATCACAACATTAGTACGGTCGTTTAGACACCAAAATCACAGCAAACTGAGACGGGTCAATTTTGGAGTCGAAACTGGATTTGTGGGCCCGCACCGAACTGTTCAGATTGGACTCCGCCAAGAGACCCAAAACAGTACCCCCGAACTTGTGTTTTCTAAATGGAACACAATTTGGGGTCTAAACGCAGCAAAATCCAACATGCAAGAAAAACCACACTTAACCAACTTAAGAAGAAAGCCTGCAACAGACTAAACTCCGAATTTACAAAAATAGAAAGGTACTCAGCACTCCTTGAATACTCCACGACATAGACTCAATAATTCTCAACACGTGGGACTTTGAATCACCTAAAACCGAGATAAAATGAGCAAAATATCACCAATTCAAGAAAGCCAAAAATATAAACTCAAAAAAGGGCTACATCAGTCTGGTTTATTATGATTTTTACCTCGAACGATGTGTACCCGACAACCTCTGATCAGTCTACAAAAAATCCACCAAGAAAACGGAGCTCCCGCACTTCAAATCACCTTATTTGACTGAGAAATGAGAGAGATATGAGCTTTTAAGGTTTTTGAAAGGGTGCTGATTTTTCTGCATTATATACACCAGATTTTCAGCATTTTTTGAAAACATAAAAACTCCACGGGGAGCTCCAAACTCGTTCGGAACCCTGTGCAAGCAAACATAATATGCAACCACACCAAATTTGATATTCCAGACTTAATGGCACAGTCAAAATTTCCATACGAGGTCATCTCAATCAAAAGTGGGTCCCACACCAAATAGCCATTTTAAGTCAAAAACCACAAAGGGGATCGGAAAAAGATCGGAATCCTCAGGACACGAATGAAGGGTCAATCAAGACCAAACTCGTCATTCCGGAGCTAACTGCGCTGAAGGAATTCTCATCCGAGCGTGTGTGCTCAGAATGTTGACTAAAGTCAAACTTAGGCTTAAACTTTAAAGTTAAAACGCCTAATCGTACTGACTCACACTGAAAACCTCGTGAGTCATGCCGACCATACTACTAGCCTAAAATGACCCTTTCGGAGCTGATGGAATTGTCAGAATTGGATTCAGATGTCATCTTCTTGATCTTTTGATCGAAAATGATCGTTCAAGGTTCATAAGCTCCAAAAACACTAAAACCCACACAATAACCAAACGAACGACTAGGTGACCGAACTGTCAGTCCCAACAGGTCATAAATAACTTGGGATTGCTACAGGAATGCTCTAAACGACACAAAAAAGGAAAACCACACAACATCCACTACTGAAAATGACTTTAGTCCGCAAAAGTAGGGGTCAAAAAGTACCTGAAGGCTCAAACAAGCCGGGAAACTGCTCTTGCATCTCCTTCTCGGTCTTCCAAGTAGCCTCATCGATTGTACGATGTTTCCAACGGACCTTAACAATAGGAATGACTCTCGAACGCAATCTCTTGACATCTCTGGCTAGAATGGCAACTGGCTCATCTACAAATGTCAAACGGTCATCCAACTCAACTGCATCATACTGGAGCGCATGGGACTCATCAGGAACATACCGGCGCAACATCGAGACATGGAAAATTGGGTGGATGGATGAAAATGCTGGAGGTAGGGCCAACTCATAAGCAACCTCCCCAATTGTCTAGAGTATCTCAAAAGGCCCAATGTACCTGGGGCTAAGCTTGCCCCACCTCCCAAACCTCATCACGCCCTTCATGGGTGACACACGAGGAATACCCGATCAGCAACAGAGAATCTCAAAGGTCGATGCCTTCGATTCACATAACTCTGGTGCCTACTCTAAGCCGTCCTGAATCACTCTCAACTGGTCCAAAGCCTCCTGAATGAAATCTGTACCGGCGACCTAGGCTTTATAGACTCAAACCAACTCATCATAGAGCGACAACCCCTACCATACAAGGCCTCAAATTGGGCCATCTGAATATTAGAATGATAGTTGTTGTTGTACGCAAACTCTGCCAAAGGCAAAAATTGGTTCTAATGACCACCAAACTCCAAAACATAAGTCCGCAACATGTCCTCAAGGACCAGAATTGTACGCTTCGACTGGCCATCGGTCTGCGGGTGGAAAGTTATGCTAAGGTCAACCCGGGTGCCCAACTCATCCTGAAAGGTCCTCCAAAAGCTAGATGTGAACTGAGAACCTTGATCTGATATAATAGAAAATGGCACCCCATAAAGTCGAACCACCTCCTGAATGTAGATACGAGCCAATCTCTCGATGGTAAATGAATACTGAACAGGAAGGAAGTGTGCTAACTTGGTTAGTCGATCAACAATGACCTAACCTAAATGCTATCAACAGATCTAGAAGTCCGCGGTAGGCCAACTACAATCCATAGTAATGCGATCCCACTTCCACTCTGGAATGGGTAATCTCTGAAACACACCACCAGACCTCAAATGATCGGCCTTTACCTGGTGGCAGCACAAGCAACGAGTAACAAAGTCAGCAATATCTCTCTTCATGCCACTTCACCAGTAATGCTGCCTCAAATCACGATACATCTTCGTTGTGCCTGAATGGATAGAGTATCTGGAGTCATGGGCCTCACAAAGTATCAACCGTATCAATCCCCAACTCTCAGAACACATATGCGATCGGTGAATCTCAACAATCCATCAGGATCTAAGGTAGCCTGACCACCATCACCCGCTAACACTCAATCTCTAAGGGCCACCAAGGCCTCATCCTCAAACTTGAAACCACGGATCCTATCAAGTAAAGAAGATTGAACTCCTATATAGGCCAAAACATGTCTAGAATTTGAGATATGAAACCGAACCATGCTATTGCCTAAGAGTTGAATGTCCAATGCCA
Source organism: Solanum chiquidenum (assembly GCA_029582725.1). NCBI lineage: Eukaryota > Viridiplantae > Streptophyta > Magnoliopsida > Solanales > Solanaceae > Solanum > Solanum chiquidenum. The sequence goes on from JAJOOS010016151.1 coordinate 13,987, forward strand.
AGGGTCACTCGACAAATAAGAAGGCTAGACTACCCATACTCACTGCCTTCCAGCTCAAGGTGTCTGCTACCACATTCACCTTGCCCGGATGATAGAGAATAGAAAGGTTACATTGTAGTCCTTCAAGAGTTCAATCCAATGATGATGTCTCAAATTAAGGTTCCTCTGGCTCATGATGTACTGAAGACTCATGTGACCAGTATAGATCTCACATCAAACTCCATATAAGTAGTGCCTCCAAATCTTAAGCGCGAAAACTACCGCCGCCAACTCTAAGTCATAGGTGAAGTAGGTGCGCTCATGCAACTTAAACTGCCTCCACACATAAGAAATAACTCGACCCTGTTGAATCAATACATAACCCAAACCAACGTCGGATGCATCATAATAAATTGTGAAGCTCTTTCCCTCAACTGGAAGAGTCAATATAAGAGCGGCGGTCAATAACTCCTTGATCCTCAGAAAGATCGCCTCACACTCCTCTAGCCAAATAAAGGGAACATCAACACAAGTCAATCGAGTCAGAGGTGCTGCCAAGGTAGAGAAACCCTCCACAAACTGTCTAGTCCGATGAAGCTTCGAATCTCAGCAACTGAGGTGGGCTTAGCCCAATCACGAATAGTCTCAATATTGGTCGGATGTACCATAATGCCCTCCTTGGACACAATGTGCCTCAAGGACGCTACAAAGTCTAACCAAAACTGGCACTTTGAGAACTTGGCATAAAACCGCTAACCTCTCAAAGTATGGACCACAACTCTTAAATGTTGCTCATGATCACCCTTACTATGCGAGCATATCAAAATGTCATTAATGAAGACTATGACGAATGAATCAAGATAAGCCCTAAACACCCGCATCATCAAGTCCATAATGGCATCAGGGGTATTAGTCAACCCAAAGGACATCACCCGGAACTCATGATGGCCATAACAGGTCCTAAATGCAGTCTTAGGGATATTCGTTCCCCTAATCAACAACTGGTGGTAACCGAACCTCAAATCAATCTTAGAAAACACTGAAGTTCCTTGTAGCCGGTCAAATAGTTCATCAATCCTAGGCAAAGGATATCGATTCTTCACCGTCACCTTATTCAGCTGCTTATAATCAATGCACATGCGCATCGTACCGTCCTTCTTCTTTACAAAAAGAATAGGAGTGCCCCAAGGTGATACACTAGCCCCGATGAATCCCTTACACAAGAGATCCTGAAGCTGAACAATGAGCTCCTTAAGCTCTGTCGGAGCTATCTGATATGGCAGAATAGAAATAGGCCGACTACCCTGCTCAAGCTCAATTGGAAAATCAATATCACTCTTTGGGGGTAGGCCAGGTAGGTCGGTAGGACACATATTTAAGAAGTCACAAACATTAGGAACTGACTCAATCGGAGGGACCTCCCTACTCACATAACGCACATAGGCCAAATATGATAAGAATCCACTAGCCACTTGCCTTCTTGCCCGAATAAAAAAGATAACTCCAATTAGTGTGCTACTACGAGAGCCCTGCCATACCACCAGATGAATACCACGAATGACTAAGGTAACAGTCTTAGAGAAGTGATATACCATGATTTTACGGTATTTCTAATACATTTCACTTACAAGTTGTGTGTGTCTAGGGCCTTTTTGTATTGGTATTTATGTGTTTTTATCATATTTTGCAGGAAAGATGTTCAGGCGCGGAAGTAAAGAGACAGCTTCAAGGGATGCAGAAAAGGGCATCTACGGAGTGATCTACGGACCGTAGGTCTATTGACGCTCCGTAGATAGTGGCCGTGGATCAGCAACCAAGGCATGGAGGCAAATCAAGGAAATCTGACCAAGTGTGGAACCACGGTGCTCATTGACAGTCCGTAGATGGATCTACGGACCGTACTGTCGATCCGTAGATGGTGATTGAAAGGGTTCCAGTACCTGATTTTTGATGATTCCAAGTATGGAGCTACGGAAGAGGATTGACGGACCGTAGATCTATCTACGGTTTGTACTGCACATCCGTCGTTTGCTTCAGAGAAGCTGATTTTGGGAAGCTGAAATATTTCCAAGTCCTGGCTGACGGAAGGGACTTACGGACCGTAGATC
>JAJOOS010016152.1:0-22096 GCA_029582725.1 Solanum chiquidenum
GTTAGTACAACACACGTACTAAGTATGAGGATATGCAAAACATGCTAAAAAGGACATTTGTTTGGAAGTTATGCTTTCATGCCATTTTGATAAAATCTCATGAACATCAACATAATAGGCACCTTACAAGTCACAACCAACCATACAAAGTCATATGCTTCACAATACATCTTAAACATACATAATCCATTTACCTTTACCTTCTTGCCTTGGACCTCCACCTAAAGTAACACTTAAGAAATACCTTTGTGCAATTTATGAACAACGTTCCATACCATCATCCACACTAAGGCACCACCTTAAGGTCACACAAAGTGCACTTACCATGCATACCTCAACATTCACCAATTAATCACATAAGCACATAAGCCAACAAGTCACTTCATAAAACTAGAACACTCATCAAAATGTCATCCCAAGACTCACATAAGTAAGACATGGTGAGGCAGCCCATACTACCTATCCATACCACACCCAAGTGATCCTTCAGGCTACACAAGACAAGCTCCATTCACATCTCAATATAAATTGTTCATCCAACTTAATACATTTAGACAAATTCATTCATTAATGACATAAGATCATCACATACTTTCGATTCAACATAAGCACTTACATTCAATTCATGATGACTCACTTTCATATTAGCATGCTCAAAGACCAACACTTTCATTAATTAGCCCAATAAGACTCATTCATTCATTATCATTACTAAGACACACCAAGATCTCCCTTAAATGTCTACTTGTGCAATGTCTAGATGATGTCCCATTCCACCACCTATCCTAAGTAGTACACCCTTAATAGACCCTAGTTCATTCATTCATTAATGTGGGGGAAGTGCCTTAACCGACATAGACCATGGAGCTTGACATGCAATCCCGGTAGTAACCCTTACAGGATGAGGGATCCCCACTTGCCTAAGGTAGGGTCATTCTTTTAGCCTTTATGTGGTAGAGACCACTAGCTAGTCCTATGTGGGCACATAGTTAAGGGATAGAGGATTGCTTCTAAGTACCCACATCTCAACTAACATAGGGGAACCCATCTTAAGGGTTGCTACTAAGTACTCACATCTCAACTAACGAAGGAGTATCCACCCATCTTCATATCCTCTCGGTGCTAGACATTACTCCCTCATGGAGTTTGGACATTCATTCATTTAGGGATAAGGATTGCTACTAAGTACTCTCATCTCAACTCATGAAGGAGTACCCATCCTAGCCCAACATTCATTCATTTAGGAAGCTCTTGGATTCAAAGATGAGAAAACCTTTCATCTAGGAACCCCATTAATTTAAAGGAGTACTTTATGAGACAATCCTTACAATAGACCCAATTTTCATTCATTAGTATTAACTCCTATTCTTTTCATTCATTCTCACATTCTTTCATTCATTCTTCGCTAGGTGTGAGAGTAGGTAAACATAGTTTATCCTAACCTCAGCTTCATTACAAGTCATTCAAAGAAGACAACAACCCAGCATAACACATAAAGTCTCTACACAAGGTCACCTTTCATGCTCTTAGACCATACACAAATTCACATCATATCACATTACCTTCACATAATCAACATTACTCAAAACAATAATCATCCAACTTTTCCTACAAAGCCATGATCACTACATGCTTATAAAGTAAACACCTCCCTACTTTCAAAGGGATCAACCACACAAATCTAACATCTACAACATATTTTTATATAAAATACCAGAATTAATAATCTATTAACAACTTCATCATCATCATAAACCTTAGATCACAATTGCCCATTCAAGGCCAACATACAATATAACACAATTGACCATCAATTCCTCATAATTAAATATAGAACAATACATAAATCCATAGCCCATAACAATATACACATTAATATCATATTATTAGCTCATAATCAATAGACCCACTTTAGACCCAAAAATTAGGATTTCAAGATATGCAAGGGTTCATGGAGTTTTTGATCTTAAAACCATCAATATTAACATAAATCATCATTTGAAATCTTTTCATGCAAGAACCCAAGCTTAGAATTGAAATTGGGGTTTTTAGTGTTTTTGAAACACATTGAAATCACTTTGATTGAAAGGACAATCAAAGATAAAATCCCCATAGCTTTGTGATTAATTTCCTTAGGAATTTGAAGGAAAAATTAGTAACAACCCATCCCCTTGCTTGAAGTTTCATCAATGTCTTCCATGTAGTTCTAGAGAGGGAATTTATTTTTGAGAGGGAAGGGTCAATTTGAAGAATGAGGTCTAATTCTAGGTTTTGGGGTTTTATGCAACTTAAAATACCCTAAAATAGGTAGAATAACCATTTATAATAATTCCCCAAAGTACCCAAATGACCCCTCACTTGGTTAGACCTTTTGAACAAGTCAAACTTGAGTTTTATTTTCGCAGATTTCGTCGGGAAACAAGTCTGCGATGCGGACCAAAAATTTGGCCTATGGTGGAGCTAGTCCGCGACGTGGAAATGCTCCCTCCATGACCATTTTCAAGCTGCCCTGGTAGCTTGTTTGGCCAAGGGATTGGGTCCTCCTCGGGAACCCTTAGGGTGGTCCCGGGGAGTCATACCCGAACGTTTTGACCCTAAAAACATTTATTAAGATACTAGAGTCACCTCCACTGATTTTAGACTCCAAACAACACATAAAAACATGAACAACATACTAGAACTCACCAACACGTAAAAAACTAATTTTCGAACGTCTTGGTCGTCCCTTGACGTTTGACTTCCAAACTCTTTATAACTGACTAAAAACTCTATTCTTCATTATTTTAACAAGTTATTAATGCATAAAACCCATGTGAGGCTCTACTTTACCCTACTTCATTTAAAGGGTTGTTACAGTTTGGATATGGGACTAGGGCTCACCCTCTCGGGCTGAACCTCATGTCGACCCACTCCTTAGGCCATCAGTCTAGTGGTCTTGGTTTCGCGACCTCTCTCTCGAGCAAGCCGAAAACACATGTGTGGTTTTGTATTTGCAACTACAAACCCATTAAATTAAACCACAACCACTAGGTGAAATCACCATTAAACTACATTTAATCTATCAGCAAGCAATACCCAACAAACATCTTAACTCATATTTACTAAATCACATCCTAAGAATGGGGGGTTTTAGCCACACATCAACAAATAAGAAATTATACCTAAAATGATAGAGAAATCAAATAGGTATAGAGAAAAAGTCTTGATTTAGGCAAAGAAAGAAGAATCAAGGAGACCCACTTCTAAGTTGGGGAAGATGAAACCCTTTCTTCTTCAAGTCTTCAAAAACCCTCTCAAACTTGAGAGAAAATAAGAGTTACAAAATAAAATATCTAATTATGAGTATTCTAATGCAGCTTGATAATTAAAACTAACAGAAAGGTAGTATTTATAGTGTTCAGAATTAATGTTGCAGCGGATCATTCAGCAAGGTTAGTGTGAATCTTTGATCTACTCGGTGATTCGCCCATTGTCTGGTTCATCGCCTTCCTTGCATGCCTACATCATCTTTGTGTCCTGGACCATTAAGTGGTATACTTCTGCTTCGCCGAACTGATCGGCGAAACGTCGACTGCTCCTTTCATCGCATTTTTTACCCTTCTCCTCAAGGCTTTGCGTACTAGAACAAAGGGCAAAGTGCATCCCTTCGGTGAATCAATAAGCATGCTTGGCGATGCTCAGGCTTCAACTTCTTCTTTCTTTTCAGCCTTTTTGTTCCTTTTTTGCGCCCAATTGTCCATGCCTCCACTAAAACTTCAAATACCTGAAACTTAAGTGTTTTCATCAGATATTTAGACTAAATAAGCTTTTGAGAACACTATTTCTATTAAAATAAAACCCTAAATGAGTCCAATTTATGGACTCATCAAAACCCCCAACTTAAACTTTTGCTTGTCCTCAAGTAAAATTCAAGTTCAACAGTACAAATAGGATGTCTCAAATAGTACTACACAAGACTAAATAATGAACGTACACAACAAGACTCAAATTACTCATGCAAAGATCAATTGTGTACTCAAAGATTCAAGTTGTGACACACAATTTACCAAAGATTCTCACGCTCGCAACACTTGATACTTGTGCAAGTTCAAGCTAAACAAAAAAGTATCTTAATGCCTTCACATAAAGAATTATTCCATATCCACACACAGAGGTTAATCAATTCAAGACCAGGAAACAGATGCAACGCTCACACTCAAAAAGAGGAACACAATGCATTTTTTCACCCATAGGCTTGCCCTTATTTTCCAATCGATCTTCGGTTCAGCTCACTCAAGATCAAAAAGTTATTTCTGAGACTTGTAATGGGGCTGAGTGCAAAGGCATGGTCATTTAGGCTAAGTGACTTTTTCCTCATGAGATGTGTTATTCTCAAGGCATCCCCTTCTTTTCCCTAATCAATTCTTTTTCTACTGCTTCTAAGTCATCTTTTTATTAATCTCCATGGATTTCTTGGAAACCCAATTTCTTTTGTACTTTTATTCCACAACTTTTCTTTTTCATTCTTTTCTTTTCTTTTTCTTTTCTTTTTTTTATATGGAGGTTTTCCATTTTTCCGCAACACCATGGGTGAAGGGAGACGTTTCTTGCACTTCTTGACTTCTCCTTTTCTTTTTTCACCACACCCCAACTTAGGCTTTTGGCCTAAGTTGGCTATTTACTAAACCACAAATCAAGTTGGCTATTTACAGACAGACTCATAGTCAACAAGACAGCGAAGTATCAACAAACCCGGTTAGACAAAGGATAGAGATTCAACACCCAATCCAAGCAAAATGACCACCGGAGGGGATTTGGAGTCTTCTTCTTCACTCGAATGGAGCTGAAAGTCAAGAACGAGAATGGGAAGTAGCGCCGCAACTCCGAACCGAAAGCACGACACGAATGGCAAGCGCGTAAGCGCAGGATTATAGGTAGTGGATCAAGTAAGGTCTAGGGTTCATCAAGGTTCTTTCAAAGAAAGGTAAGGATCAAAGGGTGTTCAAGAGAGTTTCACACGCTCACGGGTAGGCCACAAAAGAGGTATATGTCAAATTTGTCTCACACTCTTCAAAAGTTGCCTAAGATCATTTCAAGATAACACCTTACTAAATCAATCAGACTAACGGGCAAATTCTAGGTTTATTCATGCAAGTTTCAAAGTAAGCTCATCATACAAGGCATCGACACTTAAGTTAAACAAGACCACACACTTTCGCTAGTGTGCAACAGTCATTACAAGAGAATCAATTCGATAAATTGCTAGTCACAACGAGATGCAAAGAGTTCACATATTGTCTACGCAACTTCATTTGGCCTCATCGTAGGCGTACATTAATGTTCGTTCGATTGTAAGCACTATTCAATTCATCGGTATTGATCAAAACTGAGACTTAAATTTTGCAAAAGAATAGCCAGTTTGAACACAAGCGTTGGCGATTTTTTTTCCGAAAGGGTCAAAATTTGCATCACTTAAAATCAAAAATAGGAGCTATGAGCTCAAACATCCACGAAAGGCAATATATAAAAAGAAACAAACAACCCAAATATACAAAACACGAATCACAAATATCACACAAAAGGTGAGCCTCACCCCACCACACTGAAAAGCAATTTGTCCTCAAATGCAATTAACACAAAATCCGAAAAGCAAAATAAATGAAGACAGAGAGGGAAGTAAAGAAGGGATCCTAGCGAAGTAGTCACTCCATCTGTCTGGGCATCAGTGCCTGGAGTGACTTCTAGAGGGATCAGCTCCACTGGGTCCAGCAGCAGGAGTCTTTTCCAAGGAGGCTTGCACAACATCGTCTATCATGATTTCTTTGGTCTCGGCTATGTCGTCTGCTGCAGCTCCCTAAACTATCTCTTTGTCAGTCTCTTCCTCTGAGTGAAGATCGGCTGTCTATTTTGCTCCATCTCCATGTCCAGTGGTGATCTGAGGCATCTCAGGCATATCCGGAATCTCCACTGTTCCATAGTTCATGGACACATCGGAGGATTTGAGGTAGTCCACATCTTTCCTCAGCTCTGCAATAGCGACCTTTAAGCCGGTCACCTCTTATGTGGCTCCTTGGTCACGCTCACACCTAGCTAATCCTGGCCACTAGAGCATCAATAGTTGTGCTCAGTGGTGTCACAACATCATTGAGTGCAGCCTGTATCATTCTTGGAATGGAGTTTTCTATGTTGGCAGCCTGGAAATCAGTAGATGGGGAAATATGTCCCATCCGGATCAAGGATGCCTGAGTGATTGGTTCGCAGGATGCAACCGCAACGGTGGGTCTGTGTGATACCACAGAAATAGAGGGACCTGGAGTCTGTGAATGGGAAGAAGGAGCGGGTATACCTGAAGACCTAGTTGCCGAAGTGGGCGAGGATTCCTCCGCAGGTGTGGATCCATTTGCCATAGCTTCATTCTGTTTCTTTCCTACTTGGTTCTTAAGATATTTTGGCTTCAATCTTTCGAATAATAGTGGCGGTGGTGGCAACCAATTCCACATCCTTCTTTGCATCTCTAGGCACCTGAGCTCTTTTGCACAATTCTGTGATCCATATTGGAAAAGGAAGAGATGTATGGCTCTATTTTACACGCATATGGATCTTTGAAGCGGTGATTTCCCCCAGGTTTATCCATGTTTTATCTATGATCCAACCCCAGGCAAGCTGCCTTTGCAAGACGAAGAACTAACTCATTTTGGGATGGCATGATTGCGCTGCTGATGAACCCGAACCAGTATCTTGCAGCTATGTTCAGATCTTTCTTTTCAATAAAAACTCATTCTGCTAGCCATTTCGGAGCCTCATCGTCTTAGATCAGCGGGTCTAACCACCTTTTCATCTCATCCAGCATCTTTGTTCTAATTAAGTGGTGACAGTGATCATTAATCTTATCGGACATACCTAAAGAACTGATGATAGCTTCTCTGTCACAAGCCACCTTCTTTCCTCTGACGACCACGTAGTCAACTGTAACAGACCGTATTACGTATATGCTTGTTATATTCTTGTGATACTTGACATAGCCTTATAGTATAGGTGAGGGACCATGATTCTTCTATGATTAGTGTTGGTTTAAACTAGCTCAAAAGGTGATGTTCAGCCTTGTACGTTTCAGCATGTGTACTGCAAGTTAACTCCAACGGGAGTATTTAAAGAGACAGTAAGGTGGTAATTGAGCTTAAAGTAAAAAGTTAAGTGCTAAGTTAAAGAAAAAGGGCATAATATTTAGAAAATGGAATAAAATAAGTGAGTTGCTTGCTTGACTTAACTAAGCTAGCAAGTGACAAGTAGGTGCATCACATACTTTGACTTATTGACCAGTTCAAAGGATCAAGTAGGTGCATCACCTACTTGAGCTATATGGATCTAGTTCAAAAGGCCAAGGTTTATGGATCAGATTTGGGCCTATGCTAATGGACTCACTTGAGGCCCAAACTAAGTTAAATAAAAGGAAAATGAAATTTAACCCCAGTAGCCAAATCTGTCAAGGCCCAATATTTAAGTCCAAGTGAAAGAAAGTAGGTGCATCACCTACTTTGACCTTTTGAGCTGCTTGATGTACATAAGGAGGTGCATCACCTACTTGACAAATTAGTGGCTGAAAATGAAGCTTTCTAGAGGATATTCTTAAAGGTGAAGAAAGCTCAATATAAGATATATTGGCTGCTATTCTCTCTCATTTTAACAGACGATATTGATGACTAACTCCAGCTCTCTCTCTCTCTCTCTCTTTTCTCTTAAGGATTAAAACAGCAGCCTCGAAGCTCTTCTAGGGTTCTTGAAGAAACCCTCATCTCTGTAAGACAAGGTAACTGAAAACACTTATGGATTTAACTTAATTCTCCCATGGATGATTGGGAAAACATGTTATTCATGCTCAAGTATAAGCATAAAGGCATAATATTTCCAGAAGCTACTGCTCACTTCCTTGGTTATTAAGATACTTTTCTCTTCTTCTTTGATTTAAGTGTGAAGGGAAGTTGAAGTTCTAGAGGAATTGAAGTTATAAGGAGAAGTGGCAGAAATTGAGGTAAGGTGACTGCTCAATTTTCTTCCTCCTTATGTATGAGTTTGAGTGACGAATTATGGGTGTGCTGTCATAAAGAACTCAAGGGGATGGTGAGTTCAATAATTGGTTGTATGATAAAGAATATTTGAGGCTGTTTTATGTGTATTGTTGTTGGTGCAGCTTGGGTAATCTTGGAAAAGAATATATAATATATGTATTGGGGAGAGAAGGAGGGTGTGGTGATACACAGTTTTTTTAGGGCTGTATGGGCTCATTATCAGTCAAGTTAGCTACTATTTTATGAGACTCACGGTGTGATAGCTGCTAATTTTAGTTTATCATGACTTATATTGTAGATTAAAACCTAAAAGGGGAGGCTGAATCGTGATAGTTGTATTGGTCAGAGGATAAGGTATGTGAGGCTATTCGATTCAATATTCTTCGGCATGAAATCTGATACTTGCAATTAATATCAATAAGTGAATTTCCTAAGTTCTATTCCTAGTAAAGGAAACATGGTGGCAGCGTATGATCTCCAAATAGCTAACAATATTTCCCACTCTCCTTAGTATATATAATTACTTCATTATATGTTCACTACTCTATACGTGTGTAATTATACTCCTATGTGCTGGTATATAAATAGTATTTGCAAAAGCAAGTTTGGTGAAACCTCCTCTTAGTCAATTGAAGTGAATTGTGTCATTTAAGCTCACAAGTAATGCGTTGATGTTGCATAGATCCTTATGTCATTGTTACTGCCTTGAGGTATTAATTTCATGTCTTATACTACTGGTCCGTAGTTCCAAATATAAAAAATGAATATGACCACCAAAACAACAATCTCAAAGATTAAAGAATCTAAGTGAAGTAATATGTATAATTAAGGGTGGCAACTCAAGGGGGAAAGCCTAGCATGGGCTGATCCCAATTTGTGTAATTATGAGGACCGCATCCCAGGGGTTAAAATGCTTAGCATGGGTCATCCTCTTCTATCACTGATCAGCAAGTCATTCGTACCACATGCCTTATAAAGATCATAACACACAGAAAGGTAAAGACAAGAATGTAACATACATGATTCCACAAGAGTTAACAAAGGTCGTCTTCTGTTCTGATTTATGCAAACATATATTGATACTTGGTTTTATTCGAACTCTTATTTTACATATGTTATTGCCTTACATATTCTGTACATTTTCTCGTACTGACGTCCCTCACGAGGGAAGCTGCATTTAATGCTGCAGGCACAGGTACTTCAGCTAGTAGACCTCCTCAGTAGGAGCACTCGACACTCAACTACTTTTGGTGAGCTCTAGATTGATTCAGAGCTTTACTGAGTCCTTGGTAGATTTATTTTGGTATTGTATCGTAGTTAAGGGTAAGGCGGGGTCTATCTCGACCTACTCTAAGTTTTTCTATCTTTTAGAGGCTTTGTAGACTTATGTATATGGTTCAGTTGTGTCTTAACAAGTTGTGGCTTCAACGGCCAAGTCTTGTATATAAGTTTTGGGTCTACTTATGTTGGTTTGTATCGCAGCATCCTATGTGAACTTGTCACAAGATTGTCATAGTTATAAGCATAGTAAGCACAGGTTACATGTTGGTTCTCTCGGGCCTTTAGGGCATCGGGTGCCTGTCCATTTTAATGGGATTTGATGCGTGACATCAACTACTCTAAAGGACGACACACCATTGAGGTGTCAATGCATTGTATGCATTGTAGAACTCTCTAACCCATCTTGGCATAGAGGAGTCATGGGGTTTGGTGAATATTTGAAATTTGTGATATCTCAGGCAATTTATTATCTCGGGATACTTATCAATCACCCCATCTATGGAGAGCCATTTTTCCTCAATGATCATTCTTAGCCCCTCAGACTTGAGTCTGTTTGTTAATTTAGGTGGGGGCCTTGTACTGGAGGTGCCAGTACTATTGCCTGCTCTGAAACTGGAGGAGTTTGAGTGGTGAATCGAGGATTTCTGATCTGAGATGGGTCGTTCATTTGTTTAGATCGTAACTCATTCCTCTGTGCCTCCATTAGTTCATTTTCATCAAAACCCATGCTCTCACTATCATATGTTGTTGGGTCATTGGTGTAGAAATTAGTACTGTCAGAACTTGCATCTGATAGCTCAACAGTTTTGTCCTTGCCTTTGCCTTTTCCACTAGTTGTGGAAATTTTGGTGGCCTTGTGCATGGATGCAGTTGCATCCTTATTGATCGTGATCACTTTTCCTCTGCGTCGGGGTTGTGTTTTGCTACCAGCTTTGTTGGGTTTAATCATACCTGCAAAAGATTTGGGGGGAGCTAACGAAGAAAAAAATAAAATCACAAATAATCTATTGCAGAAAGGCTCGCCAAGTGAGTTGGCGAGTCGCCGAACCTCTATCGGCGATCAAGGGTTTATCGCCAAAGGTTACAGTGAATAGGGGTCTCAGGAGTAGCATGCCTCTGAGCAAGAGTACTTTTGGTGAGTTGCCGAGAGTGTTCGGTGACCCCTGGCTTTTCGCCGAAAGTCACAGTTTCGTTTAACTAGGCCTGATACCAAGGGTGAGATGGAGACATTGGGTGATCTGCTGAATGAGTCGGTGAGCTCGACCCAGCTCGCCGAATGGTCCAACGTTCCCCATTTTGACTCATCTTCCTGAATTCAATCCCACAAACCCTGAAAGCAAAATCAAAGAATACAATAACGAAATTCAAACTAGACCCATACTACCCATCACTCTGGAATACTCATATTTCTTCTGTACATGCCGCATTTGGCCATTTGACGATATTTACTCTTAAGAGCAGTTTCACCCTCTCTATCATCGAGTAAATTTTCAACATTTAGCTCAGACATGGGCTACTAAGACTTCACCCACACAATCAAAACAACATGCAAGCACCACCCAATGAGACTTCATTCAGTTATCATCACAATAGATACATACATCTGACGATAAAAAAACTATGGGCATGCCCTTCAAATTGAAATAGACATTCTAATCTTAGCAGAGAGGCCCAACACATATCAATCAGATACAATCATTTCACAAAAGTTCAAACTATTCGAAAGTAAAATCAGAGTTTTGGCTAACTAACCTTTTGTGCCGATTAAAATATGACTGAAGAGCTAGGCAGCAAAGAAATCCAATTCAGAGCACAGATCACTCAACTAAATTACTTCTAAGATATAATAATAATGAAAATACTACCTTGGTGTGAAGTTAGGGATTTGTGAGCGAGCGAAAGTGAGATATTTTAAATTTTTGGACCTTTGGCCATTATAAACCGTTCAGTTCGCTCTAGTTCGGTGACATTAGTTGTGCTCGCTGATACACTCAGTGAAGCGCCGAGTGGTCCGTTGTTCAGGCGATTGTTACAGACTTGTCAATTTCTTGGGGGCAAGATGGAGGTCTAAGTTGAGATTGACGACCTGATCGGCAATATGCCGACCTGTTCAGCGGTCCGCCGACTGACCATTTTCTAGCCAATCTACATTTTTCGTCACTTTTCCTCATTCAAAACTGCAGCACTAACATACCATTATTTGTAAAAGCAAATATAAGCATTTAAAACCTTGGGTTGCCTCCCAAGAAGCGTCTTATTTAACGTCTTGGCATGACGCAATCCTCACTCAAGTTCCATTAGTGAGGTTTGCCTCATTTTCATGAGGCCACCCCTCTTTTGGATTTGGGTAGACAGAAGATAGCACTTGGTCCATTTGGTACCTATGGTTACCATTCGTGCTCATCATTCCTGTTTCAATACACAAACAAGCAAAACAAAACTAAAAATTAAGTAAATAAAATACGATTAAGAAGAACAAAAATGTTACTAAACTAAAATTTCTCAACCGATACCACTCCCCGGCAGCGGCGCCATTTTGATGTTTGCGTAATCAACGACACAAATTTCTGTACGAGTATCTACGATCATCAATAATATAGTAACCCAACCGAGGGTTGGGGTCGTGTCCCAAGGGAGCAGTTTTGAGAATTTGTAGTGATTCATCCTAATTAGTCATAGCTAAAGAGATTTACGAATAAATACATTATAAATCAATAGGGGTGACACAAAAGTGTCAACTATCTATTGCGGTTTTTGTCACAAAATCAAATAAACCAGTAAAAAATATAAGGAAAAACAAGTATGAGGGGAGATTCTTGGGATGTGACTGAAATACAAACTAATCTAGATTGTTGGGTACAAACTTTCGATAGAAAATCTGTAGATTAATAGTGAATAGGCTAAGCTTTAAGTGGAAATAAATTCTCTCTCGAGCAACTTACCCCGTTTCAAATGGGTTCCTTTCGAAGACCCACTTGCCGCATGAAGACCAGCCTATGCCTTACCCCACTCACTCTCTTGAGATGAGTGTTTGGATATGGAACTAGGGCTCTCCCTCTCGGGATGAACCTCATGTCGACCCACTCCTTAGGCCATCATCAGTCTAGTGGTCTTGGTTTCGCGACCTCTCTCTCGAGAAAGCCAAAAACACATGGGTAGTTTTGTATTTGCAACTACAAACCCATTAAATTAAACCACAACCACTAGGTGAAATCACCATTAAACTACATTTAAGCTATCAGCAAGCAAGACCCAACAACAATCTTAACTCATATTTGCTAAATCAAACCCCCGAGAATGGGTTTTTTTAGCCAAACATTAAGAAATAAGAAATTATACCTAAAATGATAGAGAAATCAAATGGTTATAGAGAAATAAGTCTTGATTTAGGCAAAGAAAGTAGAATCAAGGAGACCCACTTCCAAGTTGGGGAAGGAAACCCTTTCTTTTTCAAGTCTTCAAAAACCCTCTTAAACTTGAGAGAAAATAAGAGTTACAAAATAAAATATCTAATTGTGAGTATTCTAATGAAGCTTGATAATTAAAACTAACATAAAGCTAGTATTTATAGTAGCAGAATTAATGTTGCAGCGGATTGTTCGGCGAGGTTAATGTGAATCGTCGATCTACTCGGTGATTCACCCATCGTCTGCTTCATCGCCTTCATTTCTTGCCTACAACATCTTTGCATCCTGGACCATTGGGTGGTATACTTTTGCTTCGCATAACTGATCGGCTAAGCGCCGACTACTCCTTTCATCGCCTTTTTTATCCTTCTCCATCAGGGCTTCACATACTGGAACAAAGGGCGGAGTGCATCCCTTCGGCGAATTGCCAAGCATGCTTGGCGATGCTCAGGCTTCAACTTCTTCTTTCTTTTCAGCCTTTTTGTTCCTTTTTGCGCCTAAGTGTCCATGCTCCCACTAAAACTTCAAATACCTGAAACTTAAGTGTTTTCATTGGATATTTATTTAGACAAAATAAGTATTTGAGGACACTATTTCTATTAAAATAAATCCCTAAATGAGTCCAATTTGTGGACTCATCACCTACCCACCGATATTTAGTTATTTGTTAGTAATTTCAATTACCCATGCAATTAAATTTTCCTATAATTGATCACATCACGAGAATTCCTCTCTATTTAATTATTTTTCTCGTGTTTTGTTGTGTTGTTACTGCTAATTGACATTCCAAACCCCCCATCTAACATTTATTGTCACATCCTTAGATTTATTTATATGTTTGCGATAATTTTTATTCTTATAACCGAATCGACAACTTTATAACTTCATAAATAATTTTAAACATGTACCGCTCGACCCAAACTATTAGTTGGGTTTTATACTGATTAACGTTCATCTACACCTAGAATGGGATGAGGTTGTATTTGAGACGTCGATCAAAATGGCACCGCTTCTGGGGAGTGGTGTTGTTTAGAATTCTATTATTGAAGTATGAATTGTGATCTTTTTGTGTTATAGTTGAATCCACTTACTTTGTTTGTGTTTGTTTTGGCTGTGTTGAACAGAAGAAGAAATGAGTGTAAATGGGAGAAATGGTAGCCAAGTTGGCCGCCAAAATGATATAGGGAATTTGAATGATGAGAACGACCCTATCCAATTGTGTGGTGTCGGGGACATACATCTACCTCCTATTGAAAGGAACGTTATTTTTCACATCACTACCACAATACTTCAGCTCCTACAATTGACAGGACTGTTTGGAGGGCTGGCTCATGAGGATCCCCATGAGCACATTTGGAATTTCATCGACGTGTGTGGGACCGTCTAATTCAAGAATATCTCTCAAGAATCAGTCTGTCTTCAATTATTTCCATTTTTTTTGCTAGGAGAATCTACCAAGTGGCTAGATGATCTACCAAGGAACTCCATTACCACTTGGGATGAGCTCACCACAACTTTCTATGTGAGATACCTTTCCCCGTAAAATATGATGACGCTAAGGGATAGTATTCAAGGTTTTAAACAGTTGGAAGGTGAACCAATCCATGAGAGTGGCTAAGGTTACAAAAGTTATTACTTCAATTCCCAACTCATCGGATTCTTCACAATGTCTTGTTACAATACTTACAAAGGGGTTGTACCTTCATTTCACTTGGGATCATTGCTCAGATTGTGGAAATTATTTGTTGCCTAGCATTTCAAATTTGTTTTTGGCATAAAGGTTGGTTTTCTGAACTCCGAACTCTATATGTGGTTAGACTCGAATAAAATTGGTATTTTGTCATTGAATATTGTTTGGTAATCATCGTGTGATTGTTTGTCAGCCTTTAATAGTGATTGTCGTGTCTTTACTTGTGGAAATTGAGTCAAAATTGTGTGCTTGTGTTAAATTTTTGTTGGATCTAGCAGGGTGAGGTCTGAGTAACTTCGGATTATGCCCAATGTCGTAGTCTGTCCTGATAATAGACCGGTTCACGTCATGCTTAAGGGAAAAAGATGTCAAACAACTAATATTTGCCAAATCAGGAGAATTCTGTGTACTCCAAGTGAATGTGTAGTATGAGTCTTGCTTTAATTTCATAGTGTAACAATTTAATTTTGATTTCATGGGCTGCGGGTCTGGTTTTGAAGAATGGGGTAAGAAACTGGCATGTTGGGCAATTTGGTGAGCTGAGTTGAGCTCGCCGAGTGGTTCGTCGGTTCGCTTAAGTCCACTAGATTGCCCTTAATTTCCCTAAATTTTTGAGTTTGATTCTATAAGTTTTGACGATACGCCTTAGCTTGCCGAAAGTACTTCTTGATCACTCTTTTGTGACCCTAATTCCTTAAAATACACTATAACTTTTGGCGGAGCTACTTTTTAGTTCGCCGATTGGTGTCGGCGATTAACCAAAAGGCCCTGGACATCGCCGACCAACTTTGAATTTTTGAATTTTTTGTTCTGGAACTTTCGGTGAGCCAGACTTTACTCGCAAAAGTGGTTCGACGACTCGCCGACCGGTTCGGCGAGTCTTTATGCAACTTATTTTCTGCACTTTTTCTGGAACTTTTACTAACGTTTTTGTATGTTGTTTGCTGGAATGTATATCTAACACTCCGGAAAATGATAGGTTAAACTAGAGCCTAAACGTAAGGGTAAAGAGCCCGAATGTTAAAAAGTATTCTAGTGGGGAAATGAGGTTTAGAAGAGTCTAGGCCAAGTGACCAGTGCCAAAGCAAAGGGTCAAAGCCAAAAGCCAAAAGGCCAAGGCTGCCCCTAAGTTGAGCACACTGCCTCACCCTTCACGAGGGCGACCACGGACTGTGGTCCTCACCACGGCTCATGAAGGGGACTCGTGAAGATGCCTTGGCCATGGAAAAATGGCCCCCCGAAACTCTAGCTACTGCCTCAACTTCCATGGCCATCACCATGGCCCGTGATCATGACCATGACCATGGGAGGTGCTCATGGAACTGCCTTAGGCAAATAAGCTAAGGGTCCCAAGTGGCAAGGCCACTGCCTCAAGGACCACGACTCGTGGTCTTGACCATGGCTCAGGAAGCCCCTCGTGGTCATGCCTTGGGCTCATGAGCCAAATGTCACAAATACCAAGCTACTGCCCCAAACCTTCACGAGAAGGACCATGAGTCGTGGTCATCACCATGACTCGTGAAGGTGCTCCTGACACTTGGGCATGGTTTTTAAATGAGGGTCATTAGAGTCTTTTCCTTTTTAAGTCCAAATAAAGTGTGGTCGTTTTGGGTATTTTTAGGGGTACTATATAAGTTATTTTAAAGGCAAATTCACCTAATTTTACTCATTAATTCACAACACCCAAATATTTCCCCAAAATCCTCTCCTCTCTAATATTTCTCTCTCTAGAGTTCCTCCATTGAAGAAGCTCAAGAACATTAAATATAGGGCTCAAGAATCCATCATCTCAACTCCAATTCATGGGCAAAGCTTCAATTAAGGTATGTGAGTCTTGATTTATGGAAAGTTTCCTTCCATAAAGCCCTTCAACTCTAATTTCAAATTGATAGATTCTTCAATAAAAACTAGGGTTTTCAATCTAGCCTTTGGCTCTTCCTAAAAATGATTTCATTATGTTAATTGTCTTATATTATGGTTGATTTGATGTTTAATGGTGATTTTTTATTGTAAAATTTACCATGAACCCATGAATTACCCCATGAACCTAATTTCATGTGATGCAAGGTAAATACTATGAATTGTGTCTATCATATTTTAGTTATTGAATCTTGTTTTAATCATGTCAGATATAGTATTTCTAGGTGTGATTTTGTGACATGATTCATGACCTTTAAAGGGTAAGTTATGAAGGTTTGTACATGTTGATAAATGTTATGTATGTACTCATTATTCACTTAGAAAGTGAAGATCCTATGACTATTGTGTAAATGGAGATATTATTGAAAGGCCATTCTTCCCTTACCCTTACACTTAATTATGTATGAATTGTCTAGGCTGATGATAATGTTGTTGGGTTGATTGAAAGACCATTCTCATGAGAACACTATGAATATAATGTGAAAGGTTTTCTCACAAGTTAATGACGATTCTAAGGTTGAAAGTACATTCTCACTTTATTGAATCTATGAGCTATTTTATGAGTTGTATTGAATGAAGGGCAAAGTAATCCTTCACACATTTAAATGCAATTCAAGACTAATTATGTATAATTTGGGAAATAATGCTTATTACCGAGTGGATATGGTCAATGAGGTAGAGGCCCTCCTCTCAATACAATAGGTCGGGTCATCTAGATTATTCTCATGAGATGGAAACTCCTCCGCCAATACAATATGTCCGATTTCTAGAAGCAATCTCCCTATCCCGTAACTATCTGGCCACATAGAGCTAGTGGATCCACCTAAAAGCTAAACATGTTAGTTCTACCTAAGGGAAGTAGGACACCTTCTTTCGGTGTGGGGTTACATGACACCAGATTCCATGTAGCTCACATGGTCTATGTCGGTTATGGCTATTCTTCCCTATATGACAAGATAATGAATAAGATATGAACTATACCTATGACTTATTGATGAGTTTTACTTAGTAGGAGTGGGGGTATGCGACTTCACTTTTTCATTACACAAGTATACTTAGTAGGATGTTATGAGATGGTTTATTTATGTTTTGATGAGACATGAATATATGCATGTATGTTGAATGGATGGTTGCTATGCATGACTTTCCTTATGTTCAAGTAATGTACATGACTATTTCCTTACTTATGACTATTGGTTATGATGAGGTCTAAAGATGATATGTATGACTAAGGTAGCTTAAAAGGAGTACTTTATATGGTTGGTATTATGGGATGCCAACCATACATTGCACAAGTGTTCCTTAGGGGTTGCTAAGGATTAGGTTTTACTATGTTATGAGCATAAATGTGATTATCGCTTGTCTTTTACATTGAAAGTGCATGTTCATTTCCAAACTTGACAAATGCATACTTTTTAACCAAAATGCCATTTTTATCATATTTCAAGGATTTTGTGCATGCTTCCATACTTAGTACTTTATGTGCTAACCCATTTCTTCTACATTTACTATGAGTGTATGTTTCGATTGTTGAGACGTACTTCTTCTTTCAAGAGAAGATTGGGTCGACTATTCCCTAAGCTTGGTGAGTCCTCAAGTTCGAGGACAAGATGTTATTGTTTCTAGTTTCCATTGTATTTTCTATTTTTTAGACTTTATTGTTGTAAAGGGCTTTGACCCTATTTGGACTCTCTATTGTACTAGATGGTGATTGAGACATGGTCGAGACTCTTATTTCATTTTATGAAAAAAAGTTTGACTTCGATTGTAAAAGTTTAAAATTTTCTGCATCATTCTTATGGATTTATGTGTATGATTATGCTAAGGACTTGTATGCAACCCCTTTAGGGGTCAAGTACGCCGTGTTACATCTAGGGGGTACCCTTGGGTCGTGACAAACTTGGTATCAGAGCATAATATGTGCTACATTTAGGTTGATGTCTCATGAACCACGTCTAGTAGAGTCTTGTTCATGAGTGTGAAGCGTGCCACACTTATGAATGAGAGGCTATAACATGTTTGGGAACTTTCACTTCTTATATTACTCTTTAGTCGTACTTGGAGTCCTAACTCTATGAAGTCTTTTTTCCTATCTCTTCTCTCATGATTATAGGCAATGAATACAAGAAGGGCAAATGCAAGGATGGCGGAAGATGAGAATGTAAATGAGGGAGTTCCTCCCCAAGGTCCTCAAGACCCTCAAGTTCCTAATGATGAATGGACTATGACTAATGTGGAGATAAGGGAGGCTCTCCAAACATTGACTCAACTCATGACAACTTGAACTCAAGTCGTGACCATTCGAGTTCAATGTGAGTACCATGGCTTCAAGGTTGAGAGACCTTACTAGAATGAACCCTCCTATGTTCTTTGGTTCCAAAGTGGATGAAGGCCCACAGGAGTTTGTGGAAGAGATCTACAAGATAGTTGATGCTATAGGGGTGACTTCTATTGAGAAAGCCGAGCTAGACGCTTATCAATTGAAGGATGAGTCGGCCCAAGTATGGTATACTCAATGGAAGGATAATAGGGCAATAAGATCAGGCCCCAGTGGTTGGGAAGTGTTCAAGAAAGCATTCCTTGATAGGTTCTTTCCACGGGAAAAGAGGGAAGCAAAAGTGGAGGAATTTATCAACCTTCATCGAGGAGGTATGACTGTCCAAGAATATTCTTTGAAATTCACTAAGTTGTCCAGATATGCCCAATCTTTTGTTTCCAATCCAAGAGATGAGATGAGTCTATTTGTGACGGGTGTGTGCGAATCCAGTGAAGAAGAATGTCGTGCGGTAATGCTCCATGATGACATGGATATCTGGTTAATGGTATATGCTCATCAATTTGAGGAGACAAGGCTTAGGAAGAAGAATAGAGAGGTAAAAAGGCCAAGGACCGATGATGGAATTCTTCTAAGGGTAAGTTTAATGGTCAAGGTAGACCAAGGTTCAAGAAGATATTCTCCAACCAAAGCTCCTCTAATGCTCCAAGGACCAACAAAGATAGGGTGTCTAACCCTAAGCCTCAAGGAGGAAATCAGGGTGGATCTTCCATGGAGAGACCTACTTATGCCAAGTGCGGTAAGAAGCATGAGGGAAAATGTCTTGCCGGTATGGGTGTGTGCTATGGATGTGGAAAAAGTGGGCATCAATTTAAAGATTTCCCAACCCGTACGACCAAGGGAAGAGAGGGTAATCAAGCTCCCCTTAGTGGTTCAAATCTCGAGGTGAGCAAGAGAGTTCCCCGGATGTAGTAACATGTATGTTGCAAGTCTTTTCCATTGATGTTTATGCATTATTAGATCCTGTTGCCACTCTATCATTTGTTACACCTTTTGTGGCTATGAAACTTGATGTACTCCCCGAAACCCTAATAGAACCTTTTTTGGTTTCAACCCCGGTTGGTTACTCGGTTGTAGCTAGAAAAGTATATAAGAGTTGTCCTATTTCATTGTCTCATAAAGTCACTTTGGTTGATTTAGTAGAATTAGGTATGTTGGACTTTGATGTCATCTTGGGAATGGATTGGTTGCACGCTTGTTTTGCGTCTATTGATTGTAGAACCTATTTTAGAATGGAAGGGGGGAAACTCTATCCCTAGAGGTCGATTCATTTCATGTCTAAAATCTAGGAAAATGATTTACAAGGGGTGTGTTTACCATATTGTTAGGGTCATGGACGTTGAGTCTGAGACTCCCTCATTAGAGTCAGTCCCCATAGTGAGAGAGTATCCAAAAGTCTTCCCCGATGACTTGCCAAGTATTCCTCCCGAATGGGAAATAGACTCCAACATATATATTTTGCTGGATACACAACCTATATCTATTTCCCCTTATCGGATGGCCTCGACCGAATTGAAAGAATTGAAAGAACAACTCAAGGATTTGTTAGACAAGGGTTTTATTCAACCAAGCATATCTCCATGGGGTGCTCCGACATTGTTTGTGAAAAATAAATATGGTCCTTTAGGATGTGTATTGATTACCGCCAATTGAACAAAGTCACTATAAAGAATAAGTATCCACTTCCTAAGATTGACGATTTGTTTGATAAACTCCAATGGGCTAACTTTTTCTCCAAAATAGATCTTCGTTCGGGTTACCATCAACTAAGGGTAAGAGGATGTGATATTCCCAAGATAGCCTTTAGAACCCGATACGGTCACTACGAATTTGTGGTTATGTCTTTTGGGTTAACAAATGCCCCAGTGGCTTTCATCGACCTAATCAATAGGGTGTTTAGACAATATCTTGATTCATTTGTGATCGTCTTTATCGATGATATTTTGATCTATTCAAGGAGTGAGGGTGAACATAAGGATCATTTGAGGGTAGTTTTCAAGTCCTTAAAGACCACCAATTATATGTTAAGTTTAGTAAGTGTGAGTTTTGGCTAAGGTCGGTTGCTTTCCTTGGTCACATTGTGTCGGGTATGGGTATTGAGGTAGATCCTAAGAAGATGGATGCGGTCAAGAGTTGGCCTAGCCCTCTAACTCCTACCTATATTAGAAGCTTTTTGGGATTGGCCAGCTACTATAGGAGGCTTGTTGAGGGTTTCTCCTCTATTTCTTCTCCATTGACGGTCTTGACTCAAAAGAAAGCTAAATTTGTGTGGTCAGAGGCTTGCAAGAAAAGCATCCAAGAATTGAAGGATAGGCTTACATCCGCTTTGGTGTTGACCTTACCGGAGGGTACCAATGGGTTTGTGGTTTATTGTGACGCTTCTCGAGTGGGTTTGAGATGTGTCCTTATGCAACTTGGTAAAGTGATTGCCTATACTTCAAGGAAACTCAAGGTCCATGAGAGGAACTATCCGACTCATGACCTTGAATTAGTGGTGCTTGTGTTTGTTTTGAAAATATGGAGGCATTACTTATATGGAATACATGAAGATATGTTTACCGACCACAAGAGTCTTCAATATGTCTTTAGCCAAATAGACTTGAATTTACGACAAAGAAGGTGGTTAGAGCTTTTAAAGGATTATGACATGAGTGTCCTTTACCACCCCGACAAAGCTAATGTAGTTACGGATAGCTTAAATAGATTATCCATGGGTAGTGTGGCTCATTTAGAAGATGAGAAGAAGGAATTGGTTCGTGATGTGCATACATTGGCCCGGTTAGGTGTCCAAGTAGTGGATTCTACCAAGGGTGGAGTTGTGATCCATCATAGTTCTGAATCATCCTCTGTGGTTGATGTGAAGTCTAAGCAACATCTTGATCCTATATTGATGGAGTTGGAAGAATCGGTTCTCAACAATATCGTAGACGCTTTCTCCCAAGGGAGAGATGAGGTGCATAGGTACCAAGGTAGATTAAGTGTTCCGGATGTTGATGGCTTAAGAGAGCAAATTTTAGAAGAGGCTCATGGTTTGCGGTATTCTATTCCTCGAGAGCCACCAAGATGTACCGTGATCTACGGGGAAGCCTATTCGTGTAATGGCATGAAAAAGGATATAGTGGGTTTCGTAGCCAAATGTCCGAATTGTCAACAAGTTGAGGCCAAACACCTAAGACCGGGAGGTGTAACGACCCGAGAGCACTCCCTAGCGTTACATGCGTATTCGACCTCTCGGAGGTCTTATACAAGCCTTAGCATTTATTCATCGTATAGATCATAAAAATCACTAAGAATTTAAAACTTTTATTCAATAAAACCATAAGACTTCAAGAGTCATCAACATTTGAAAACATCAATACGCAAGCGGAACTACTAAGTCTCTTTAGCCAATCTTAGACAAGAACTTAAAACGTATTAA
>JAJOOS010016153.1:0-25489 GCA_029582725.1 Solanum chiquidenum
CAAACAATTCACAATAGAAAGCATAGGAAATCATGGTATTCAACTATACCATTTAAGCTAAGCATAAGCCCATAATCAACATGAAGACAAATTCACAATTTTTGCCCATTCAAGGCCAACATCCCACATCCTTCAATTCAATAAAGTTCTTAACAATTCACATATATAATACCATATATGAACAGCCCATACCATACTAAACAAATTTTTTATAATCATCTACTCAAAATCAATACACCCACTTTATGGTAAAATTTACAGAATTTGAGAAAACATGGGTTTATGGGGATTTCTTTCTAAAAATCATTAATAATCATTAATAACAATATAAATCATCATTAAAAACCTTTTTTTATGCAAGAACCCATGCTAGAATCGAAATTAGGACTTTAGGATTTTTGAAGAACTTTGAAAATACTTTGAATTAGCTCTTTGATTGAAAAAGGAATCAAAGATAAAGAGTCCCCATACCTTAACTAAGAATCCCCAAGCAATTTGAGAAAGAACCACCTTAAAATCGTCAAACCCTAGCTCCTAGTTCTTGACCTTCTTCAATGGAGGATTGTAGAGAAACATATTTGAGAGGAGGTGGGTTTCTTTCTTTATTCTAATTGGAGTGACTTAAATGAAAGAATTTTGGTCAAAAAGGGGCTTTATAATTGCTAGGAAAGGCAAAGAATAATAAGACCTCAACTTAGGAAAAGAATTAAGTACCCACAAAGTTAAACTTAAAACTGTTCACTAAACCCGTCTAAACTCGTCCTTTTGGACAGTGCTTCACTATTTTGGGAATAACTTTTTACTCCAAGTTCAGAATTGGGCAAACTCGGTGGCGTTGGAAAGAGGACTCAGAGACCTTTAATTGAATAGGTAAAGGTCCACCTAATTCATTTTGAGCTAAAAGATATGACCATTTAAAGTTGACCCTTACAACTCACTAGTTCAAATGACTAGTTTCCGGACGTCACGGTCATTTCTCATCATTTCATCAAGTTCTCAACTCCAAACTCACATGTGAGGCTCTAGTTTCACTAGTTCATTTTTAGGGTCGTTACACACGCTCCAAGATATCTTCCAAGCATTGTGTTACCCAACATGGAGATCCTTCAAGGTGCATATGTTACCATGCAAGGCATGGAACTCCCTCCTTGGCATCCATACATGCCAAACAGCCTCCATCCTTGTGAACACTACATCAAAGCCTTGAAGTTCGTGAATGGATATCCTTGAGGTAATCTGTATTACATCATTCTCCCCTTCTTGAAAATGATTCGTCCTCGAATCCATACCTTGCAAAACCATAGGAGAAGCAAACAAGAACAAGATCTTCATAGCATGAGGGTTAGTGTTAGCACTAACAATCTCCTCACCATGCCAAGGATTCACAAATTTAACATATAACCAATCATCAAAAATATCAACAAAGGGTTTGTAACCCATCAAAGTAATAGATACTTGGCCACTAAAGGAACTTAGACAAATGGGTAGAGCGTAGGAACCAATACACTTAAACAACTTCATATGTAAGACTTCATTGATTCCACAGTCAAACAAGCACAAGGCCTCCCTTATGTCAAGTAGCACATGAACACTCTCATTCCTAAGTGCGAAGGGATAAGGAGTGTTGACCCAAATTAAGACCCCATCGAATGCACTAGATAACTGCAATAGAGTAATCATTCCCAATTCATGAGCAGGTTCAAGTACATAAGTATTCCTCACCCAAATTGGTAAACATGCCTCATTCAAGTATATTGGATCAAGTAATAACACCACAGAAGAATCATGCAAATGACAGATGGTGTTACTACCATACTCAACACACGTAAAGACAACACCGAGGTCAATTGGAAAAGGATTGCATAGCATCGAGTCAAGGAGACTCTCATTTGCCCAATTTATACCACTACTAACATTAAATATGCTACTTACACAAGCATGAGTACCATCATATGCAAGTAGATAAAGTTGAGCCCTCGAATCCAAACCTTGTAAATCCATATAGATCACGAGCAAAGAGTTCATCCTCTCAGAATGATGGATAGTACAAAGGTAAGCATTCAAAACATTTAACCGAGGAGTTTCAAACTCAAGGAACAACCAAACATCCTCTATTGTCGTGGCTATTAAGCCCACAAATTGAGAACTAGGACAATGGTTATTCTTCTCACCAACATGGTAATACGACCCAAAAGATGATACTCCCACCCAAAAGATGATACTCCCACCAGTTCAACTACCTTCAAGCATTCACCGGGATAAAAATGATAGAAGGTCCACAGAACAGGGTCATAACAACAAGCGTAGACCTCAATGATACCCTGATCCTCATGCAATACACTGCTAAGCCAACTAGGGATTTCATCATATGTAAAGAGATAGTAAAGGAAGGTCCACACTTCACCTTCTCTTGGCAAATATCTCCTACCCACATAAGATGCACAGTCAACAAGATCATGCTCAGAGTAAGAAATAGAAAATGGGTCTAGGAAGCTATCCTTCCCCACACTTAATGTAGGCTCTTCAAGTGGATGGTAAAACCTCAAGAAGAGCTTTTTGGTATAGGGAAAGGAATCAACAATGTCACCCACCATATGTCGTCCATGTCGACCAGGCATTTCCACACACATTCCATAATTCAGCTCACTACTGTGGTCAAATGAAAGGGTCATCCATGCACTAGGATAAAGTGCACCACTATTTATCAGGCTGTCACTATTTCCTTCCAACAACATACTTCACTCAACAGCATGAGCATAATCATATGCAAACAAGTAATAAAGAAAGGCGTCTCGAAAATCCACTTTCTCTGTGGTGTTTTCACGTGTATGACTACCAATAGGCTCAAAAGCATTGGTCATTCCATTAAGAAGTGAAACACACCAAGAAGAAGAAGTAATGGGACAACAAACACCATCTTTCTCCTAATCACCTTCCTTCCCCACAAGAGTACTCTCATCTTCCAAGAGGAGATTTCCATCTTTGGGAGGAAAAGCTTCACACCATTGTGGGATACTATACCAAGTATAGCTATCCAGAACTATACTGCTCTCAACATTCACACCACTAGGCACATCAATAAGAGTTATTTCATCATCTTCAAATAGGATATTGTACTTAAAAAGGGAATGATCAACCACTAGGGGAGAATTAAAGTATGCAAATTTCCCCTCAAAAGGACGCATATCATTTTTCGAAGCATTTTCAAGCACATGATCTCTATGAGCAAAGCAAGCAGTCGGATCTTCCATAAAAGATATGCTTAAAGAGTCACTCCTATGCAAATGATCAACATAATCATTAGTACCACCAAATTGATGTTTCTTAATCACATTACAAGAACCCTCAACCAGTGAACTACACTCACAAACAGGTTGATCAACACAATCATTACAAAATAATGAGCTAGCATTCAAAGCATAGGTGTCAACACTAGGTGGATACAAATCAATCTTACTAGAAGAATCAATTCGGTCAGCAATAGGATCAACTAGTGTATCCACACTCTCAACAAGCACATTATCAACACATGGTAAAGAATCAATAGGCTCACATAAAGACAAGCTAACATTCACACTTTGTTCATTTACAATGGTAAAAGTGCTAAGTTTAGCTATTGTACCTTGACGCCCGCAAGAAAGATCTTTTTTACCTTTGATGTTGGGATATCCGATAAGTGCATCCATCACACCTCCAACTGTAGGTTCTTTGGCTGGAACTTGTGTTCCTCCATTCATCATGCTTGTACCTACATAAGAATCCTTACCAAGTGAAGGATTAACATAAATGTTAGATTAGGATTGTGGAAATCCTCTCACTTCACTCCTCTCAACCTCTCATTTTTCCACTTTAAGGTTTCCACCTTGCTTTCTCGTACTCCTCTCAATCTTTTGTCTCTCATTTTTCACCTTAGGAAGAGGAAATAGAGGTATTCCCCAATGACCAACAACACACTTGTACCCATTCTGCTCGTTTGGGACCCTATGTTCATTAAAACAATTGGCTCTCAAACTTAAGTGACAAGATGCCATGGCATTATAACACACCAAACCTCCTCATAGTATTTGGCACTTGTTAAAGAGACTCGTACCCCTTCGGTAACCTTACATCCCTCCATGGTGTATGGATAATTCACTTGTAGTCGAGGTAGTCCCAAATAGGCTACCACCTCTGGAGTTATGTAGTTCAGATTATATCTATCATCGAGGACAAGGTCAAGTCCCAAAGCCCCACAAATGCCAACCTTTGTCCTGAGAATTTGTCTTCTTGGATCGACATTGAAAAGCTTGATGTACCGTTTTCGCACATACTTGAACCTCATCAGCCTTTTCAATTCTTCCCATGTCAATAGGTGGGTATTTCCTTGGAGTGCGCGAAGACTTTCCTCCTGAGTCCACCAACCCAATGTAAGACCCTTCAAATGAGAGAGGCTATACAAGGGTCGCTCTGAACCTCTCAAATCACGACGTTGGAAAATATGCTCACATTGCCACTCCCAATCAAGATATGCCTCGGGATAGCGCAATCCCTTAAAGATAGGAAATTCAATCCTTTTGGTACCAAGACCCTTGACATATCCTTCATACCTGCCTTGGTTCCCAAATCCTGAATAGTGTGCATTTCCATGAGAAGTATAGGATAAAGTATCCTTAGACTTTAGAGTCGAACATACTCTCATTCCCCTTGGATGACTTTGATTTGAGCTAGTGTAGCCACACACACTACCTCGACTAGGGTAATGATTAGCATAGGAGTAAGATACGAATCTTCACAAGCGTTAGGGGCATGCTACTCATACTTCGTATATGATGCAGTATTATACCTCACCTTACCTTCATCCTGGGAGTGGGAAGTGTAACATGTTCCGACATAATCATAGGAACCATCTTCACCGTCAGAGTGAGAGTAAGACCCCTCACATGCTCCCACATCATCATAGGAGCCACCACAAGAGCTTTCTTCTCCATCTTAGCCATAAGAGCTATGTTCAACATTTCTCTCATATTCTCCTCCGGAATA
Source organism: Solanum chiquidenum (assembly GCA_029582725.1). Taxonomy (NCBI): domain Eukaryota; kingdom Viridiplantae; phylum Streptophyta; class Magnoliopsida; order Solanales; family Solanaceae; genus Solanum; species Solanum chiquidenum. Next base: position 5,020 of record JAJOOS010016153.1, read on the forward strand.
GTAGCTCTCATTCCCATTCGACTCTTGATCATGGCTATCATCATATCCCCCATAATCACCATCATATTCACATGAGTCTGAAGCTATCCAATACATGCTTCCTTATAACTCCTTTGTACCTATAAAATTACAACTCATACAGACAACAAATAGTGTTAGCGTTAGTAAAATGAACTCACAATCGCTTGTGTTTACACACATTTGATTGCCTGTCAAATTGGCGCGGCTAATGTTGAAGATTACTTATACTCAGTTGATCACAAGGTCTCGATTTCTACTCTTGGTCAGAATAGATTTTTATTTCAAGAAGAACAGACAACTTGATTTAAGCAAACGAACTTGAATCAAGAAGTTAACTATGAAGTAAAAATGAATAAAAGCACAGAAACAAAAGGTACTAATAAAGAAGTGAATTCAATAACCAATAGTCAACAAGTGGAGTAGTTACGAGTTGAAAATCAGTTTAGGATTCTTGACAACGAACTAGAAACAAAAGAAAAGAAACTAGAATTAGGACCTGAGAAGAAAGGGTCATAAGATGAGGTTCCGATCGCCAAATGCACTGTTTTCTTCGCCTAACGTGAAGTTCAGCACGCCAACTTGAAGATTGACTCGCTAAACTCTACAAACGAACAAGGCAACTCGACGATCTGGGTGGAAGTTCGGCGATGCGCCGAATGGATTAGACGACCAGGGCTTAGCTCGCTGAAATTTCCAGTGTCTTCACCAAAATGAGGTCCAACTCGGAAACCTAGCTGCCCAAAGGGCGAGGCACCGAATGGCATGGGTGATCCAAGTCGGGATTCTCCCAAATTCCTCAGGCCAGCACTTGTACAATTCCAAAAATGGACCTGCTGTGGTCCCCCACTTCCTTTGTCCTTTAGTATTTACCCTTTTAGGTAAATTCCCCTTTTACAAACACCTGTACACTTTCTCTTTCTTCCTTTTTGGATCAAACTCTTTTTGTTTTGAAGATTCCTTCCTCGAAGATTTGAATGTTCTTCAAGAACTTCAAGAACAACTATGAAGACCCTAAATAAAACCCTAAACGATTTTAACTCAGAATTTCACAAAATTTGAGATACAAGCTCCCCCAGTTATAGGAAGCTAACACCAATACTTTTTATCATCCAATTCCTTGCCAAAAACATCAGATTTCAAAACCCATTTCCTTCTTTCTTCAAGTCATGAAGAAAACCCAATTTTCAAACCCAATGGATTTCTAATCAGTTTAAACCCAAATTTGAGCTATGAGCTCCTAAGGATATATAGACCAAATCCTAATACCCAAGAGTCTCCAATTTGACCTAAATCTGAATACACATTTGAAGTTCCTCAAGCTTCTTCACCGAACAATGGTGGATTCTTCAATAGAGCTCCAAACTTTACCAAATCTCAGATCTAAACTCAAATAAGGTTAGGGATCACTAATCTAACCTTAGAAACTTCAAAGAAAACGCAAATCAATAAAATATTTTTGGGGTTTTCTAGGAAAACGTTTTTAATTTTTTTTGTAACAACCCAAGACTAGAATTCGTAGGAACGAATATAAGCATTGCTATGATACCAAATGATGTAATTCTCAAAAGGGAATCACCATAAAATGCGGAAGAAAAGAAAGATATAAGAAGAGACACAAGATAAGAAACAATTGGCAACTAAAGGATGTATTAAATCCAATAACCTCTAATCTAGATCCTAACAAGCACCTAATCCGGGTAAATGGATAGACACAACAAGAGGAAGCAAAGAGCAACCTATGGGTATGTTAAACCCAAAGGCCTCACTTTGTTAATCCAAGAAGAAGAACCTAACTCTTACAAAGACCACAAAGGAACAGATATCCCAAGCAACACCCGTTTCTAAACAAGGTTCAACAAAAGCTTACCAAGCTTTCAAACACTCACATAAGGAGTTCAATTCATCATTCATCAATATTAAAAAAATAGTCTAACCCTAAAATGAACCCCTAAAGGCCTATTTATAGTTTTATGCATTATTACATATATGGACCCAAAAGTGACCCAAAATGGGCCGATGGGTGAGCTAAGTCGGGCTCGCCCAATCCTCTTGGAGAGTCGCCAATTAGTCGGAGATGTGCACTGCTCCCTTGGCTCCTCCCTTAATGGCTAGTGTAACTTTCGGTGGTCTGGAGGCAATGGGCGATCCGACGAATGTCCTCCGATGGGCAGCCTTCTCTTGCAGCTCATTGGATCAGTTGGTGATCCTGGAACCCTCGCCAAAGCTCATTGGATCAGTCGCCGCATGTCATATCAGTATGTGGCAAGCACAATCACGGCTTGTTCGATGTCGTTCTGTTGTGTTGCATACCTAATGTCCAGGAATTATTCACATGCAATCGGGTGCCTCTCGCATTCCATGCGTAGAATGAACCCAAAAGACGTTCTCACATCCTACACCTTTCGCAGAATATTTTTTGAGGTGTTCTTATATTTTTATATTTTTTGGATATTTGCAAAAAAAAAAAACTAAATCTAAATTTTCCGGACATAAATGCATTTTAATTTTTTTAAAACTATTATTTTTTATATTTTAAAGTCATTGGTGCAGTACAAATATTTTTTTAAGGTATTTTAATTTTTTTTCATTTTTCTTGATATTGATATTTTCCAAACATTTATGAAAAAATTAAAATTTTAATTTTTTTAAAAATTATTTTTTTCAATCATTTAAAGTAATTGGTGCAAGGTGAATATTTTTTTGGGGTGTTTTTTACTTAATATTTATATTTTTCGTACATTTGTAAAAAATATAAGAAATTGGAATTTTTCGGGCATATATAATTTTTTTATCTTTTCTTGAAAACTATTTTAAATATATTTTAGAGTCATTGGTGCTTGCCGAATATTTATTGAGATATTGTTATATTTTTTATACATTTTATTCATTGATATAATTTTTTGACATTTATGATTAAAATAAAATTTTGATTCTGTTTTAGAAAACCTTATTTTTTATATTTTAAAGTCATTGGTACAAGCCAAATATTTTTCAGGGATTTTTATATTTTTTAATACTTTTTCTTGATATTTGTATTTTTCGGACGTTTGCAAAAAAAATAAAAAAAAAAAAAATTAGAATGTTTGAACATGTATAGAATTTTGATTATTTTTAAAATTATTATTTTTGATATTTTAAAATTATTAGTGTGAGCCAAATATTTTTTGAGGTATTTTAACATAATTTTTCTTGAATTTTATATTTTTTGGAAATTTAAGAAACAAAATAAAAAAATATAACTTTTCAATATCTTTATTAATTTTTATATTTTTCAGAAATTTACAAAAAAAAAAAGCAAATTTTTTTGAGGTGTTTATATATATATATATATATATATATTTTTTACCTTATTGAAAAAATCAGATTTTTTCTGGACATATATAAATTTGATTTTTTATAACTATTATTTTCGATATTTTATCATTGGTGCAAGCCGAATATTTTTTAAGATGTTTTTATATATTTACATTTTTCTTAATTTTTATACATTTTGGACATTTGAGTTTTTTTTTAAACTATCATTTTTGGTATGTAAAAGTTATTTCCGCAAGCCAAAGTGTGCTTGTACCTTTGCACATGTAAATTTGAGTTGTACATGTTCAGTAACATTCTCTAGAAAATTAATGTTTACTCTTGCCACTTTGGGTTTTTCTTAAGCATAAATAAGGGGGTAGAAGCGTTGGAGGCACACTAAGGCGACAACAGTTGGCCGTCATGAGCGTGCAGTGGCACATCAACGTGCCGCGTGGGCGTTTGGTGACATGCAAGGCTAGTCCGTGTGACGTTGTCGGGCACTCACAAAAATACATCGACAACGGCTCAGCGGGAGGTCGTGGTAGGCCAATGATGACATTTCTCGCGGATGTCACTAGGCGATTGATGTGTAACGATGATATTTTCGGGCATATCGTGAGTTCTAGATGCTCCTGTCATGCCACGCTCTAGGTGTTGCACGCAAAAGACAAAGCCATGTTCGGTCAATTACCATAGGTGGACGACGTAAGCTGTGCCCGCGCAGGGTCCTTGGTCTACCTTCAACACCTCATTTGGGATTAACTTCCCCACTAATGGGACATGCTAAGTGGGGCTTGCTTTGGCTTTGCAACATCGATATCAAATTCCAACATCTAATGTTAGGTGTTGGGAAGGGTGTTGTGTAATGACCCTCGTGGTCATTTTTGCCTAAATGCCTTCTTTTTGTCGTTCAGAGTGTTCCTATAGAGACCACAAGTCATTTATGACTTGGTGACACTGATTGTTTGGTCGCATGGTCGTTTGTTGCATTTTATGCCCGTTCCCATATTTTGTAGCTTTTGAAACTTGAATAGATGACTTTAGTCAAAACGTTAGGTAAACAACCTCATAATAGAATTCTAACAGTTCTATTAGCTCATTTGAGGCTAGTGGCGTTGTCTGCTCGAATCTCGAGTCTTTTGGTGTGAGTTTGTGCAATTAAGTGTTTTAGCTTTTAAGCTTTGGCCCGAATTTGATCTTGGTCAACATTCTTGGTAGACGTGCTAGGAATTAATTTTGTCACCGTAGTTAGCTCTGGAACGTCTAGTTTGGTCTAGAAGGACCTTTAGTTCAGCTACTAAGGCTTCCGGTGTGAATTTGAGCACATAGACGAGATGTTGGAAAGCTTAAAGGCCTAGAGTTGACTTTGGTCAACATTCAGAGAATTAATTGTCGTATGAGAATTTCGTTAGCGGCACTATTTCCGGAATGCTGAATTTGGTCTAGTAGGACCTTTCGTTTGGGTCTTGATATCTTTTTTTTGATTTTTTGGTGTTTAGGCGAAAAGTTAAGTTCTACGCCTAATGGGTCTCGAGGGATATTTTTGTCATATCAATCTTTTTATGGAAATCCGACAATTCCATTGAGTCCAGAATTTCAAATTTAGTGGGGTAGCATATCCTGTTATTTTTATCGGATCCCGAATGAATCTCGAGGGTCTGTTAAGAGACTTTGAAAAAAAATAGAAAAAAATTGATATTTGGTGCAGACTTTTAGCCACCAGAATATGTCTTTTTTAGCAAACATAAGTCCTTTTACCGACCAGATCTGCCATTATTTTAAAAAGAAAATCAACATTCAGCCCTCAATTTCTAAACGTGATTTCTTTCTCATTTTAGCTTCGTTTTGGGTGATTGAAAGGTAAGGTTTCTCAAAATTGGTGTGGCTACACATTGGAGGGCTCGGGGACTGTCGGAGGACCTCTATTTTAGGTAATTTTTAAGTTTTAGTTGTTGTGCTCTCTCATTCTTTAGATTTAAGTTGATTTAAATGTATGGGCTGATTTCAGGCATTTCAGAGCTCCAAATTGTGTTCCATTTTGGGACATAAGCTCGGGGAGGTAAAATGAACCTTTTAACAAAGTCAATTTCGGGATACCTAGTGCGGGTCCCACAATCCCATTTTAGATACGATTTTGGCCCATCTCGAAAAATGCAATTTTGGTGTCAAAATGATTGTATGACGTTATTATATTTTTTATAGTGTGGCAGAACGTACGGAAGGGAAAATATCCAGCAACACTCTTTGGAGCGCATGCGGTCGGCCCACAGGTTGGCTACGACTTTCCTCTCCATAGACTGATCAAGATTAAGTAATTATATGTTGATTTGTAACTATTTATTGTTGAATTGGTGGTTAATCATGTTAAATTCCTAGAAGCCCTAGGGTACTTTTCATGTATTCCGGGCAGTTGAAGAATATCTATTGTATTTGTTGAAGATCTTGACCTTGTGTTGTGCCTTATTTATGATTTGTGAATATTTTTGGAGCATGTTTGGCCTTAGTCTAGGCTTAGTCTAGTGATTTCCATATACTTGTGTCCTTTTGGAGCCGTTAGGCATTGTATTCTCCCCTATTTCGCTTCAGACGACTTAGATCCCTATATACTGATGTAGCAGACCTATGTTTTTATAGTTTGGGCCTTAGCTAGACAGTAACACCGCTTTTGGAATCATATATCCATATATCCCCTATTTTGTCGGTTCTGCTGTCTCTGATTCTTGGTGTGCAGGTTGCTCGTCGATTCTGATTATATATGGTTTAGGCTAGAGTGATTTATTGATGACACTTGGATTGGGTGTACTCCGTGTGATGTTCCATTGGTCGCTTATCCTATTTCCAACCGATTCATCTCTATTCGTTGTTCAAGTCCTCGCCTTGGTATTATTGAATTGGTACAAGTCCTGGATTTCTTCAGCTGTGGTTTAAGTCCAACACCATTTGTAGAGGTGGTTCAAGTCCGCTGCCCCTTACAGCTTGGTTCAAGTCCATAGCTACTCTCACCTCGGTTCAAGTCCTTGGTCATATTTATACGTGGTTCAAGTCCACCACCCGTTACAACTTGGTTCAAGTCCATAGCTACTCTCACCTCAGTCCAAGTTCTTGCTGATATTTATACGTGGTTTAAGTCAACAATTATCCTTAGCCTAGGTTCAAGTCCACGGTTACTCAATACCCTGGTTGAATTCCTTGATCCTCCATCTTTAATTCAGTTTAGGTCCTTAACCCCTATCAACTCTTGATGAGCTGTAGCCTTATGGATTGGTGCAGTTCGATTCTGCAAAAAGTTGTTGAAATCTTGGAAACTTTTTCGGACCCTCTTATTCCATTCTAAGCACTTCCTTGTATCGTCGAGCTTATAGGAGTCCGCTCAGGTTTTACTTTTAAATTGCGCACGAGTGTACTAATCGATTTTATGGGATCTTGGTCAAATTTAGTTAGTTATTCTTCTTTTCTCTCTGTGTTAGTACACTCGTGTACATACCTATTAGATTTCTCGTTCCTGTTCCTGGTATTGTCTTAGATTCTCGCATTTCATATTACTTTTTATCTTCTTTCGCAATCGTCCTATGAGGCCTACTAGGTACCTTTTGTTTTTGGACTCATACTACACTCTGTGTCTGTTTTTGTGATGCAGGACCGAGCACCAACTACCAACATTGACATCGAGCCTGTAGCAGTTTGATCCGGAGACGGAGGTGAGCACTAGGAATTTTTTGCTATACCAGTCTCCATCTATATATTTACTTGTCTTTTACTTTTTGAGGCAGTCTTGTTTCTGTGGTCCACTTTTTGGACCTGTACTCATATTTGTTAGTAGCTCTATACATGTGACTTCCAGGTTCTGGGAGGGATCTGTTATTCCTATAGATAAATTTGGGATTGCTTCCGCTTCTTTATCTATGATTCATGTTATTGTTTTAGTTTGAGTTTAGTTTTCTGCCCACAATCCAATTACTTGGAGATCTAGGATACGAGTTGGCTTGCCTAGTGGGTTATAGTAGGCGCCATCATGACTCGAGGAATCAGGTCGTGAAAATTTTATATCATAGCCCTAGGTTCACCAGTCTCACCTGTACAGAGCTAACGTCTAGTAAAGTCCCACAGATTGGCGTGTAGAAGTCTGTGACTTATCTTTGGGTGGATACATGATGTCGTTAGGAAGATTTCCTATTTTGTATCCTCTTCGTGCATAGTGTGTCTAATTTGTTTCATGGGATCTCACTTGTTTCACTTTTTCATAGGATGGGTCGTACCCACGAAAGGGTGGCCAAGAATAATGCACCCATGCCCACAACTAGAGCGCCTACCAGTGTCAGTATGTATTTTGACACCAGTGAGTGAGTCTTTAGTAGTGGATCAGGTAGATAGATCATGCTTGGTGAATATTCAAGGGCGAGACACTCGGGCTGCCATTATATTGTGTGATATGGTATATTTTGATATGATTTTGGGCATGGACGGGTTATCCCCTCACCATGCGGTATTGGATTGCTAGGCCAAGACCATTACCTTAGCCATTTCTGGCATTTGATACACTCAAATTATACATCCCTAAAAAAGAATAAGCGATCGTTGTCAAATAAAGAACCCAACTTGTAGGCTGGGATCGATCCCACGAGGAATATGGTCTAGACTTAACTTTAACTCACTATTATATCAGTTTAATCAAATTATTTCCAAGGAAAGTAAACAGGGGGGAGTTTGTAAGCAAGTAACGGTTTTGAATGCTTAAGTAACAAGTAAACAAGATTCAACGTTTGAGTTATCAATATTAGATGGAAAGTAGGGTATGTGTGTTCCCCACAAGCTCTTAACACGGTAATCCTAATAATAGTAATCCTTTCCTAGTTTTTTACATGCGAAATTGGTAAGTTAGGTATCCCTAAGTGATTGGTCCTTCAAGTAGGGAATTTCACCACAGAACTTGGTCCATCTACGGGTGTATGCTTTACTAACCCCTACCTTAACCCAAGATTAGTTGTCATATCAATGTAGTTTAGTTTTCACCCTCACTCCAATTGACATCAAACTATTAGATAGCATCCACGAAATCTCTGTTGTTTAATCTTTTTCTCATTCACTACCTCCTTGGTACGACAAGTAGAAACAAGGTGAGTTCTAATGTTGCCTACCGTTAAAAAGACTTCTAAGAGAAAGGATTAACAATACATGTATAAACACTATTCAAAAATTACTTAATTACTATTCATACTTTGTTAATTGCTCATGGTTCCTACAACCCTAGTTGTGGATTTAGCTACTCATGCTTGAGAGTTCACAATTCATAACTAAGAAGAAAGAATAATGAACTTACAGTTAGAATAGATGAAACCCAAAATCTTGAATTGAATTTCAAAGTGAAAATTGTATGAAATGAAATCTGGAAATTTAATTGCTACAAGTTTGCAAATTAATTCCCAAAGAACAAAAAATAGATGTTTACAGTAATGTCTAACCCCCAAAAATGAGGATTACAACTCCTATCTATAGAAAACAAATCCTAAATTAAACAGGAAACAAACTATGAAAATAAAAAGTTGAAACACGGTTTTTGTCGACGCCTTGACCTATGAACCGTGGATCGACCTACAGTCTGTAGGTCCCCTTTCGTGGTTCAACACTTAAAAATATAATCATGTACTGGAACTTTGAACTCTTAGATCTCCATCGACGGATGTGCAGGACGACTAGTTGGTCGACCTATGGTCCGTGTCTGCTCCGTGGTTCCACACTTGGTCAGACTTCCCTGATCTTCCACCTACGATGCATCACCTAAGTTCCGTTGACTGGACTACGGTTCGTGGACTGGACTACAGTCCGTCCTAGAAGTCCGTGGACTGAGTACTGGAACTCAACTCCTAGACCAGGACCTACGACTACCCATCCATGGCCCGTCGTTGGACCTACGGTCTGTGGGTGGCTCCGTTGGTGGATACTTCTGCACTTTTTAACTTGCAGCTTCATCAACTGCATCCAAGCCTATTTCCTGCAAGAACTATACACAAAACATTATTACTAATAACAAAATAACCCAAGACACACACAAGATCGAAGTGAAACACATCAAAAATATTGTAAACTAATGGTATATCAGCACCATCAACTTAAACTTGTTGTTTGTTCTCAAGCGACACACTAAACTCTAAACGACACTTAGGTAGAAGCATACATACAAACTCAAGCAATCACATTACTTTCTCAATCAATTCCATCACATTAGTGCAAATCTTTTCATCTATACTCAACAAGCTAACTAATGCGGATCAAAATATGACATAGATTGACTAATAGACACCACAACATACACTTTTCAAAATCACCAAGGTACTAATTCTCCAACAATGTAACTAGTGCCCCCACTTCAAAAGAAATCCCTATTTTAAACAATAGATATGGATTTCAAATTTAAGGATTCATTCAACAGTCACACTCAGAAGTGACCAAGTACAGTTAGTGCTCAATACCATAGGCTTACCTTTATTTTCACTGCATAGACTCTCCAAACTAGTCAGTAAGATCACTATAGGACTTTTTTAGGTTGTAACATAGGCTCAGGGTCAGGTAGGGTACGTTTGGATGCTTTTAGTGACTTTCTGATCTCTTTGAAATTACATTGGCTTTTTACTTCTTTTCTAAACAATTTCTTCACATTACATTGACTTTTTACTTCTTTACCATACAATCCTAAACATGTCGGTTCAACATAAAAGTAAACAGTCCCTTGGGGGAAAAGAAAACTTGACAGAAAACCCTAAAGGAGGATTATGAGTTGGATTACTCAGACATCACCCTATCACTCAAAATCCATTTACCCTACCCCCAAAAAAATAAGGTGCAATTTCCCTCAATGCACAAAAATCAAGGTAAAGCATAGGGTAAAACAAACTTGTGGTGCAAAAGCACCAAAGGCTCATCAAGAAGCGGGTGGGTCCGATTTCCTGGAGCCCGCTGGATAAATACTAGGGACGCCACCAGTAGCGCCCTCACCAACTATGGGAGCACCATCAGTAGTGCTTGAAATGCCATATGGGCAAATATCTATCTCACGGTCTCGATGATGCCTGCTCTCCTCATCAAGGATGAACGCCCTTCAAGCTACCTAGAAAAGCTAGCGCTCATTCTTCTTCAATCTCCAAGCTTTCTCAGCATCAGAAATGTGGTCGGAGTTGTGGTGCTTCCCAGCAGCACAGGAAGAGTCTGGTGGTGGCATAGTATCGCCAAATAAAATAGTCATCACCACATCATCCTCCTCCGCTGTAGGGGCAACCTCTTATGCAGTCTCGGTAGGGGCTAGGAGATCATCAACATCATCACAGAGGCTAGCCAACTCCGTCAGGAAAGTGGACACATCTATTGTAGGGGCAGGCCTCTCCAAGACTCTCAACTCGAAAGCATTCAGACACTTATGAACGACCTAAATATTCCGATCAATCATCTTCTCCATCCTCACCTCAGAGTCGTCAATAGAGCGTTGCATCCACAGCCTCATATGCTGCAGCAATGTGTCCATCTAGGTCTCCCTCTTCTTGAGTCGGACTAGAGGAACAACAGTGTTCCCTGAAGAGGGAGTCACTTCGGAGGACATCGGGACCTGACTAGTGGCCGTAGAAGGTGGAGACTGAGCATCTGTTGTAGAGGCTGGAATGGTAGTGTCATCAGCCTATATCTACTCCACATCCGCAACAACATCAACACCCAAAGGTGGTAAATCAACATGTGGCTCCCTCTGTGGTGCAGCAAGGTTGGCATCATCACGAATGAGGTCGATGTCCAATGTATTAGTCACCTCAAGCAACCTGTCACAATGCCAAATAGGAACTAAAGCCTCACTGTAGAGATGGAATATCAGAACTGGGAAAGACAGAGTGATGGTGGTCCGAAAGGCCCTCTCATGGATCTCGGCAATAAGGATGCGGGAGAAATCAAGCTCCAACATTGCCATAATAGTAGCATTCATCATGACCCGGTCCCAAGTGACAACATTGTCCGCCTGAGTAGGGGATAGTCTATTACGAACCACAGGCCAGAAGAATTTAACTGCAAAGTTCAGTGTTGCTTTTCTGATAGGCAATATCATGTTCCTTACCTATTCAGTGCCCTCGCCCTCCTCAACCATGTGTCGGGCCATCCGCATCAGAAGTGTCTACCTCTACGCAACATCCCTTTGAAATGCCCCACTCTGCACAATCCCCATCCTGTAGTCATACTCTGCTGTACTAATCGGCAGAGTGTGGGCTGGACCGCAAATAAAATGACGAATGGTGGCCTCTGAGATGTCAACCGGGAAATTACGCACCAATGTGGATTGGAGTGGAGGTTGAGTAAGTGGCTTAGCCCTTTTGGATATGGAAATGCGGACGGTGGAAGCATTGGAGGCATAAAACTCTCTGGTCATCTCCTCGCTGTAGTTCCCGGGGTCTTGTGCCATCCACTCACATTTGTTTTTCTGGAAAGGCTCCTCAATAACTGGTGTAGTGTGGAGGCTACCTTTAAGGACCTGCGCTCCTCAGTAATGGTCTTGGCCATCTTTCGGTGCTCATTCAGTATGGTTTCATTATCATATATCTGGTACTGGCCATCCACACACCATCTGTTCGACCCCGCGACATTAGGGACTGTCTTATCTCTGAGAGGTACTGGATATCTCCTGATCTATCAGCATCAGATGAAGAAGCGGAACTGCTGCTAGAACTACAGCTGGACTACGACTTGGAGCCAAAATGTGTGCCCCCCTCTTCAGACTGCGAGGAAGTGACCTTGACCTCGTCACTCAAAGAGATAACCTACTGTGATCGCCTAGTAGTGCGGGGGGCAGTGGGGGAGACCTTGGTGGTAGCTGGGATGTACTTCGTATCGCTATCCTCATCAATCAGTCATTGTGATGTGGTGACAAATTCGGATTTTCCCTTCTTGGCGTATACCGGTGCTTGTTTAGGATCCATGGTACATGTGGAAGACTAGTTAGTACCAAGACAAGGCAATAAGACTCATGGAATAATATTAGAATAAGATTCAGACCCAGACAAAAACTTAAAAAAATTCAGGTAGTAGTTGAACTTGTGACCCACGGTGCGTACCTACGGTCCGTTAATGAAATGACGGTCCGTGGGTCCCCTCCGTAGGTCAGGTGGTGGAAAATCAAGACCCTGATGGAGAACCACAGATGTGAAAAACTGTTTGTAGATCAAACGATAGATCGTAGACCACACCGTTGTTCTAGACTTAGCCCAATTTTTTGTTTGCCACTGATTACGGACCCCCACCTACAGTCCATGGGTTGACCTACGGTCTGTCGATGGAGTTCATATGCTTGGGTTAACACTTCGACTTTTATTCAACCCACAATTTCAACAATTTTTCAATCAAACTAAGTGTAATCATGTATTTCAACATAATGTATGGTAGTTCATCATCCTTAGGGTTTCGATTACACACAATTCAACTTTTTAACACACCGAAACAATGAAACCTAAGTCAAAACACCCAATTAGACCTATTACTATTGTTAGTTGATTCTAATTAACTACAAACTCACATACCATCATTCCAAGGGTGTTTCTAAACTAATTTCAATATTGTAACAAGTAATTGAACAACCCAAGATCAAGTTCATCGTTGTGACTTCAATCAAAAGAATGAAATATTCGAAGTTCGTGAGAAATTAACTTACCTTACAAGTAATAAACAATGGTGAGTGTGTGATCAAATGCAAAAGCTCCAAGAACAACATGGACACCGAACCCGTACCATGAAAGCTTTGGGATACAATGGAAGGATTGAAATGGGGGAGAGATTTTGGAGAGAAGGTTGTAATGGGATGTTGGAATTTATTTGGATCAGGTTGTGGTGGAGTGATTTGGGGGGTTATTAATGGATGAATATGGGTAAATGGAAGGTTAAAAATAGTTGGGGGAAAAACGGAAGTGAGGAATGAATTTGAAATGAAGGGTTATATTGAAATGGGGTCCGGATCGGGTAAAAAAAAAACCCTAACTTGGACCCACGAGACCTCATCGACGGTCCGTGGGTTGACTTACGGTCCGTCGATGGGTTTTGTAGGTCATGGTGACACTTAGAAAAGATTATAAAACTTACATAGGATCTACGGACGCCATCCACGGTTCATGGATTGACCAACGTACCATTGATGGGGCCCGTAGACAACTGCACAACTATTTTCTGCCGATTTTGCCTTTCCGTCCCTCCACATGTAGCAACCATTAAGACTTTGTTTTTACATTTTCTAGACACCTTTTAGACACAGACCCTATTCTATATCTATCCAACACTAATCATAAAAATAAACGCCTATCTAAAGAGCTACAAAAACAAAAAGAAAGAAGAAAACTCTTATATAAAAAAGAAACTCCTATAGTTGGCTAGATTGTACATCTTGGGTTGTTTCGCAAGCAACGCTTGATTTAAAATCGCGGCAAGAAGCAGACACCTTGATTACTCAGACTTACTCAAGGTAATAAACCTCTATCACTTCATGCAAACTCTCATATTTCCCCAAGAAAACTTTTATCCTCTGTCCGTTCACCTTGAACCTCGTCCCTTACTTGTTCTCGAGCTCAACCGCTCTTTGTGGAAATAGTTGAGTTACTATGAATGGCCCGGTCCACTTGAACTTGAGCTTGCATGGAAAAATGTGCAACCTTGAGTTGAATAGGAGCACGAGATCATCGACAACAAATTCACGCTTTTCAATCTTCTGATCATGGTACTTATTCATCTTCTCTTTGTAAAAGGTTGAACTTTCAGATGCTTTTAGGCGAAACTCATCAAGTTCAATCAGTCTTTAACTCGATGCGGTGCCCTAATCCAAATTCAACTTCTTTAGCGCCCACATTGCTTTGTGCTCTAGCTTTACAAGAAAATGGCATGACTTCCCATATACAAGTTGGTAGGGGGAAATACATATGGGAGTCTTGAATGCGGTGTTATAGGCCCATAGAGCATCATCGAGCCTTCTTGACCAATCAATTTTGTTGTCATTCACTAGTCTGCGGATGATAAGGAGTAGCTACATTGTGACAAACTCTATATTTCTTTAGCAACGCCTTGAACAACTTGTTACAAAAGTGAGAACCTCCATTACTGATAATTGCCCTAGGTGTACCAAATTTGGAGAAGATACTCTTTTTTAGGAATGCGGTGACACCCTTTCCCTTTTGAAAGTCCAATTGCTTCCATCCATTTTGATACATAGTTAACCGCAACAAGAATATACTTCATCCCATACAAACTTACAAAGGACCCATGAAGTTAAGGCCTCTGACATCGAATAACTCAATCACCAATATCGGATTCATATGTAGCTATGGTTCTTTGAAACTCCTCCTTCTCTTTGGAAATAGTCACAAGACTTGGCTAAATCATGAGAATCTTGGTGCATGGTAGGCCAATAATACCCACACTGCAAAATTCTGTGAGCAGTTAGAATACCACTATGGTGCCCACCAACATGTGATGAATGACACGCATCTAGTATACTCATCCTCTCGACCTCAGGCCCACAAAGACGAATATTCCCATCAGCACAAATACGAAACAAGTAAGGCTCATCCCAAAAGAATTTACTCACATCAGATATGACCTTTTTTCTTTGGTGGAAGGACAAATCCGACGGAACCAAATCACTTGCCAAGTAATTAGCAAAAGCTGTGAACCAAGGGATAAGATCATAAGAAGCGGCCAATACTTGTTCATCAGGGAACGCATCATTAATATCAACTCCATCCTCAAACTTGATCATAGCTTCCTCCTTTAATCTTGATAAATGAACAACAACCTGGTTTTCTGTCCCCTTTCTATCTTTCACCTCAAATTCAAAATCTTGCAACAAAAGCACCCATCTAATTAACCTTGGTTTTGCATCCTTTTTAGCCATCAAATACCTCAATGCAGAATGGTCAGTATGCACTATGACCTTAGAACCAAGCAAGTACGACCTAAATTTCTCGAATGTGAAAACCATATAAAGAAATTCCTGTTCAGTCACAATATAGTTCTTTTGAGTCACATTCAGAGCTTTGTTGGCATAGTAAATCGGATGAAGAATCTTCTCTCGAGATCCTAACACTACCCCAAGCGCCACTCCACTGGCATTACACATAACTTCAAATCCCTAATCCAATGAAATAATGATACGTGCGGAAGTTAACTTGGCTTTCAACTCTCCAAATTATCTCAGACAAGCATCATCAAAATCAAACTTATACTCCCTTTCAAGTAGTTTAAACAATGATTGTCCAATTTTTGAGAAATTATTTATGAACCTCCGGTAGAAACCCGCATGCCCAAGGAAACTCTTAACACCTTTGACAAAGTTGGATGGTGGAAGCTTTTCTATTACCTTAACTTTGGCTTGATTGACCTCAATACCTTTCTGTGAAATCCGATGATCCAGAACTATACCCTCTTTCACCATGAAGTGGCACTTTTCGAAATTGTGCACAAGATTGCACTGTTCACACTATTTTAGTACCTCAACCAGATTCATCAAACAACCATCAAACGATTCACCTACCACATATAAATCATCCATAAATACCTCAATCGTGTTATCACAACCCGAGCCTACACCCCGGAAGTGACACGATGTACTTGACCCGGAAGGTCTCTCATACACGCCTCACAGCATATTCATTGCATAAAATACTTAGAAATAGTGTGGAATTTAAAACTTTTCTTTTATAAATCCAACAATCAAAAAAATTAAAAGCAAGCGGAAGTCTATCGTCTCACATGGACATCTAAACAACATATTTGAAACAAAATAGGGTCACGGCCCTTTACAATCGAAGTCTTAACAATAGTCTATTACATGAAAAGAAAGGAAACATCAACTAGTTGTCCTCAATCTATGAGGACATACCACTTAGTCTTGGAGAACTCAAATCCAAGCTTCAGCATAGAGAATCACTCAAATGCCGGAACCTACAGTGGTAGTAAAACATAAAGAAGAATGGGTTAGCACAATTAAGTACTAAGTATGATAGCCATGAAAAAACATGTTTAAAATGGACAATTTATTTGAAAGTCATGATATATGCCATTTTGAGAAAACTTCATGAACATAAGCATAAGAGGCATAATATTCAACCATAACCAACATACAAGTCATTTAACCATATTAGAACATAATCACATATAACCCATTACCTTCACCTTAAGTCTAGACCTCAAGTAACCCTCAAGCTATACCTTGTGCAATGTATGGATAACGTCACATACCACCATCGACACTAAAGGACCACCTTAAGGTCACCAAAAGTGAACTTACCATTCAACTTTTCCATATTTACACAATACTCATACATAAGAGACATAAACATTACATAAGTCATATCATCACATAAGGACCATCACCTAAGACAACTATAAGTCATACTTGTGCAATTTATGAATAGCATCCCATACTACTACTCACACTAAGTACTCCTTTGAAGCCACCATAGACAAGGCACATTCATATGCATTAAGTCATGACAAGGAAGTAACTCATAATACAATCCAAGTATAGCATGCATAATTACATTTAAGAATATAAGTCAACATTCTCCATTAGTTTCATTAAGAACACCTTCATTCATTAGACATTAAGCCAACATTCTCATTAACATGATCATAAGAGCACATTCATTATACTTAACATTAGAAAAAAACACACCACAACCTCTCTCAAAGCCTACTTGTGCAATACATAGATGGCGTGACGTACCACCACCCACACTAAGTAGTGCATTCTTAAGAAGCTATAGTTTTTTAACAGTCTTTGTGGGGGTAAGCCTTAATCGACATACAATCCAAGTATAGACCTACTTGCCTAAGGTATGACCATTGTTTTATAGCTTAGGTGTATCACTAGCTAGACCTATGTGGGCACATAGTTATTGGCTAGGGATATTTCTACTAGATACCCCCGCCTCAACTCACATATGAGTATCCATATCAAGATATTGCTACTAAGTACCCCGCCTCAACTCACGGATGAGCACCCATGTCAAGCCATAGCAACTTAGTGCTTAGCATTATTCCCCACAGAGTAGTTAACATTCATTACATTAGTTCATTATGAGATAAGAGATTGTTACTAGATACTCAGCCTCAACTCACATATGAGTATCCATCTCAAACCCAACATTCATTCATTGAAAATCTTATAGATTCAAAGATGAGAATAGACTTTCAACTAAGAATCCCATATTGTGAGAAAGTCCTTTCACAACATGTCATTATCATTCATTAGAGTACAATTGAGAATAGCCTTTCAATCAACCCATCATCATTAACATAATCATAGACACTTTATTCATTAGTCATTCATGAATGTGTGTGTATGTGAGAATAAATTTTCACATAATCATCATCATTCATACAATTGCCTTCTAAACATGATCATAATACATTCATAGTAATCACATACATATATTTCACATCATTAATCATTCATACTTTGCCTTTCAAGGCCATGATCACAATATACATACTTATTAAACACGGAGACCTTTCAAGTGGATCACTAGCTCATGCATAAATTCTACTACAACATGAAATTTGATCATCACTTTCCCTTGCAAGGCCATGATCAGAACTCACCAACAAACCCTAGCATACTTCAATTAGGCGTAAATACTGACATTATTCAATCAACTAGATCAATATAAGCTTTAGACAATTCAATATACTTCATGATCGATCAAACCCAATTCACAATTCACAACTTAAGAATTTGTGGGAGAACATGGGTTCTAGGAAGAAATCATCTTAATCCGTATTTAAATCCACAATTCATTCATAATTCAATGCAATAATTCCTTTGAATTTTTTTTGGAATCGAACCTATGCTAAGATTGAAAATTAGGGTTTTAGGAAAACCGTGGAGACTTGAAATCACTTTTGAGATTGGCTCCTTGAAATAAAATAAGGCAAAGATGAAGAATACCATACCTTTAATGGATGAAATACAAGAAAATACCTTGAAACACTTGAAGTCTTGACCTTGGAAGCTTGAAGTCTTGACCATGGAAACTTGAAGTCTTGACCAATGGAGGTTTCTAGAGAGAGAACTTTTAGAGGGGAGGAGAGGTTTTGATTTTGGGTTTTGAAATAATGAATTGGAAATAGAGTTTAATACTTTTAATACTCTTAAAATACCATAATTAACCTAAAATAATCGTCCCCCAACTTACCTCAACTTAAAAACAATTTACCAAATGACCCTCACAATGGCCTAACCAGGTGAGGACTCACGACTCGAAAAAAAAGACCGTGGTATGGGTCACGGCCCGTCCTGGTCAGCCATGGTTCATGGTTATGGCCTAGTTTTGGGGGTCATGACCTATGGAGGCCAGCCACGGGGCGTGGACCCCTTCCGTAGGTCACCAAGTTTTAGGCAACTTTTCTCTTTTGGGGCATCCTTGGGGTTAGGCTAAGAGTCCTCCTCAAGGACCCTAGGGTAGTCCTTGGGGAGTCTTACCTTGATGTGTAACCCCTAAACCCCTCGACCATAGCTCGGGACAACATTTTACACACTCAAACCCTACAACAACTCGAAGACACACTAAATAGGCTCTACTTTCAGTTATTCGTTTTACGGGTCGTTAGACGTGTCCTCCACCATATCCTAAAATATCGACATCGTACAATGCTGGAATGTCTATGGAGCATTACATAACCCAAGTGGCATCCTTTTGAAGGCGAAAGTACCATAAGGACAAGTGAATGTAGTCTTCTCTTTGTCTTCCGGAGCTATGGAGATTTGATTGTAGCCTGAATACCCATCTATAAAACAATACCAACCCTTAACAGCGAGACGATCAAACATCTGATCCAGGAATGACATAGGGAAGTGATCTTTCTCTCTCTGTAACACCTCGTATTCTATGTGTAGTAGTTCTATTTATATTACGCTTATGAATTGCCTTGTGGTATAGTTATGGACTTGGTTTCCTATGCGACTAGTGACATTAAAATAGGTTTAAAGTTGTAATACACTGTTCCTTCTAACACATCTACGACTAAGTGAACTCAAAAAAATTCAAATTCAAGATAGTGAAAGGTGGTATTTGATGTAAAAGTCAAAGTACCTACTTCAATGCAATAATTCCTTTGAAATTTTTTTGGAATCGAACCTATGCTAAGATTGAAAACTAGGGTTTTAGGAAAACCGTGGAGACTTGAAATCACTTTTCAGATTGGCTCCTTGAAATAAAATAAGTCAAGGATGAAGAATACCATACCTTTAATGGATTAAATACAAGAAAATACCTTGAAAAACTTGAAGTCTTGACCTTGGAAGCTTGAAGTCTTGACCATGGAAACTTGAAGTCTTGACCAATGGAGGTTTCTAGAGAGAGAACTTTTAGAGGGGAGGAGAGGTTTTGATTTTGGGTTTTGAAATAATGAATTGGAAATAGAGTTTAATACTTTTAATACTCTTAAAATACCATAATTAACCTAAAATAATCGTCCCCCAACTTAACTCAACTTAAAAACAATTTACCAAATGACCCTCACAATGGCCTAACCAAGACAACAAACCAGGTGAGGACTCACGACTCGAAGAAAAAGACCGTGGTATGGGTCACGCCCCGTCCTGCTCAGCCATGGTTCATGGTTATGGCCTAGTTTTGGGGGTCATGACCTATGGAGGCCAGCCACGGGGCGTGGACCCCTTCCGTAGGTCACCAAATTTTAGGCAACTTTTCTCTTTTGGGGCATCCTTGGGGTTAGGCTAAGAGTCCTCCTCAAGGACCCTAGGGTAGTCCTTGGGGAGTCTTACCTTGATGTGTAACCCCTAAACCCCTCGACCATAGCTCGGGACAACATTTTACACACTCAAACCCTACAACAACTCGAAGACACACTAAATAGGCTCTACTTTCAGTTATTCATTTTACGGGTCGTTACACGTGTCCTCCACCATATCCAAAAATATCGACATCGTACAATGCTGGAATGTCTATGGAGCATTACATAACCCAAGTGGCATCCTTTTGAAGGCGAAAGTACCATAAGGACAAGTGAATGTAGTCTTCTCTTTGTCATCCGGAGCTATGGAGATTTGATTGTAGCCTGAATACCCATCTATAAAACAATACCAACCCTTAACAGCGAGACGATCAAACATCTGATCCAGGAATGA
>JAJOOS010016154.1:0-29930 GCA_029582725.1 Solanum chiquidenum
TGAGAAGAACTTTCACATCATGATCATTATGTGTTTATGAGAATGAACTTTCAATTAACACAATAATTAGATTATAATCATGTTCATAAAGTGTATATGCATGAAGCCCAAATTTTGGCATAATTCTCATGTTTTACCCTTCTTGGATCAAGGATCACATTCTCCCAACCAACCTAGGGTTACTACATTCAACATGGATAATAATATGATCAAAGAACTAAATTACAACTAGTACAATTCCACACAATTCACCCACATTAAAAGTCATAAATTAGGGTTATGGGGATTTCATGGATTCATGGGAGAATTTATCATAAAAACACCATTAAACAGTAATTAAACAATAATATAAAACAATTAAATCATTGAAAATATTTTGAGAAAGAATCCATGACTTGGTGTGAAAACCCTAAGTTTTGGAGAATTTTCTACTTTGAAATTGGAAGTTTGAGGACTTCATGGAGGAAAGCATCCATGAATCAAAGACTACTATACCTTAGATGAAGACTCCTCATGAATTTGGGTAGAAAATATGGGTTCTCGAACCTTAGACTTCAACTTCTTGTTCTTCTCGATGGAGGTTTTAGTGAGAGAAATATTTGGGAGGGAATGAGTTTGTTTTGGGGTCTTGAAAAGAATGAATTAATTGCCTTAGTTTAGAGGTCAATTAGGTTTATATAGGTAGTCTAATTAGTATTAAATGACCCTATTTAATTAATTAATTAATCCTAAGTCCCTCACTTAACCCCCGAACTAAATAAGTGATGACCAAAAACTGCCCTCACCTAGGAGACCTGACCCACGGACCGTGGGTGGGTCCATGGACCGTACTGGTCAAACATGGGTGCTGGTCATAAGCTTAGAAAAACAAGGGAGGTCCAGCCTTGACCCATGACCCCCACTTACGGGGGGTGGGTCCATCCACGAATTGTGGATGCCCTTCATAGGTAGGCTGCATTTGGACAACTTTTTGGGTTGTCTCAAGTTCCTCCTCAAGGACCCTTGGTTGGTCCTTGGGGGATCATACCTTGACGTCCACACCCAAAAACACTTATATTGACTACTGGAGGTTATCTTACGACTCTAACCTTTGCGTTAACCCCTAATTAGGCTACTACTTTACACATTAGGCTCTAGCTTAGTCTTCTAGTTTTAGGGGGCGTAACAATATCTCCCCCTTGGGAACATTTGTCCTCGAATGACGATCTAGACACCTTAAGGAATTAAAGACTCAAGACGAGCAGCCATCATGCATGAAATATCAAAATATGCAAAATTTAGAAATGCACTATTCAAATGAGGCAACTTCAATTCCATCTCAAACATGACCAATGCATAATAAGGGAGTAGGAACTACATCTAGCAACCCAATATGCACTAAGCTCAATAATTTACATTGTCATAGGAGGAACTCACTTCTCCAACTAAAATAATGCTCAACAGAACATCATGGAGCCAATATGCAATTACTCTCAAAAGCATACTAAAGCATGTTCATTAACACATCTCATGAAGTCAAATAGGCAACTCATACCAAATGCACAACAACATGAGGAACATAAATCATGAAAACTCATTTTTCTCATTAAACATAAATTTCATCAAGAACATGCATCATAAAAGGAAACCATGGAAAACATACAACTTACACATGACTTCCAAAGCAAGGAAATTCTAGAGGGACTATTTACCTCAAGCTTGAGAAGGAGTAGAAGGAAAGAGATGAGGGTATCGGGACTTCATATCGGCTTCTGCCTCCCACGTAGCACCCTTAACTAGATGATTTCTCCATAAAACCTTAACATAAAATACTTCCTTGTTTCTCAATCTCTTGGCTTGACGGTCAAAAATCTCTATCGGAACCTCTTCATAAGAAAGACTTTCATCAACTCCTAACCCTTCTAAAGGAACAATGGACACCAGGTCCCCAATACAATTTTTAAGCATAGAAACATGAAATACCGGGTGAACCGGAGCCAACTCATTTGGCAAGTCCAATTCATAGGCAACTTCCCAATACGCTTCAAAATTTGATATGGGCCTACATACCGGGAACTAAGTTTCCCCTTTTTGCCAAACCTCAGCATGCCCTTCATGGGTGAGATTTTTAAATAGACCCAATCACCTACTTCAAATTCTAGGTCCTTCCTTCTTACATCGGAATAAAAAATTTTACTACTTTGAGTCGTCCTCAACCTTTCTCGAATGAGTCAAACTTTCTCCATAGCTTCATAAACTGATTCGAGACCAATAAGAGCAATATCACCTACCTCAAACTAACCAACCGGAGACCTATATCTCCTACCATACAAGGCTTCAAAAGGAGCCATACCGATAGTTGAGTGGTGACTATTATTGTAGGGAAAATCTATTAATGGAAAGTGGTCGTCCCAATTACCCTTGAAATCTATAACACACACCTTCAACATATCCTCTAAAGTGGTGCGCTCCGCTTGACCATCCATTTGAGGGTGAAAAACGGTGCTAAGCTTCATCTTAGTACCAAGCCCTTTTGGGAAGACTTCCAAAAATGTGAAGGAAATTGAGTACCCCGATCCGAAATGATGGACAAAGGGACTTTTAACCTCACTATTTCCCTTATATACAAGTTTGCATAGTGTTCTGCCGAAAGGGAAACCTTGACGGGTATGAAGTGGGCTGATTTTGTCATCCTATCAATAATGACCCAAATAGAATCATGTTGCCTTCGAGTACGGGGCAAACCCACAATAAAGTCCATATTCATATCTTCCTACTTCCAAGTGGGAATTAGTATATCTTGCAACGAACCTCCTGACCTTTGGTGCTCAACCTTAACTTGTTGACAATTAGGACATTTGGCTACAAATCCCGCAATATCTTCTTTCATACCATTCCACCAATAGTCCCGTAGATCACGGTACATCTTGATAACTCCCGAATGAATAGAATATCTAGAACCATGAGACTCTTCTAATATTTGCTCCCTCAACCCATCAACATCCGAAACACATAATCGACCTTAGTACCTAAGTACCCCATCTCCCCCTTGGGAGAAAGCCTCAACGGACTTCCCGAGTAACGACTCTTTCAACTCTATTAATATATGATCAAGGTATTGTTTAGACTTCATATCTACTAGAAAGGACGATTCGGAGCCATTATGAACCATGAAACCACCCTTAGAAGAATCTACTAGTTGGACACCTAACCGGGCCAATCTATGCACATCACGGAGTAGCTCTTTATTTTCATCCTCTATGTGAGTTACACTACCTATGGATAATCTGCTAGGTGTATCCGCCACAACATTAGCTTTGTCGGGGGTGGTAAATGACACTCATGTCATAATCCTTTAAAAGTTCTAACCACCTTCTTTATTGGAGATCCAAGTCTTTTTGAGTAAACACATATTGAAGTCTTTTGTGATCGGTGAAAACATCTACATGAACCCCATACAAGAAATGTCTCCATATTTTCAAAGCAAATACTATCGCCACTAGTTCAAGATCATGGGTTGGATAATTTTTCTCATGTACCTTGAGTTTCCTTGAAGCATAGGCAACAACTTTACCATGTTGCATTAGCACACATCCCAACCCCACTCTTGAGGCGTTGCAATATACCACAAACCCATCGGTACCCTCTGGTAAGGTCAACACTGGAGCGGAAGTAAGTCTATCTTTCAAATCTTGGAAGATTTTCTCACAAGCCTCCGACCACTCAAATTTAGCCTTCTTTTGAGTCAAAGGCGTCAACATAGAAGCAATGGATGAAAAACCCTCAACAAACTTCCTATAGTAACCAGCCAAACCCAAAAAGCTTGTAATATCAATAGGAGTTAGAGGTCTAGGCCAACTCTTGACCACATCCATCTTCTTAGGATCTACCTCTATACCCTTGCTTGACACAATATGACCAAGAAAGGCTACGGACCCCAACCAAAACTCACATTTACTAAATTTCACATATAATTGGTGGTCCTTAAGGACTTGCAATACAATCCTCAAATGGTCCATATGTTCACCCTCACTCCTTAAATAGATCAAAATATCATCGATTAACACAATCATAAACATATCAAGATAGTGCCTAAACGCCCTATTTATTAGGTCCATAAATGCCACCGGGGCATTAGTTAGGCCAAATGATATCACAAGGAATTCATAGTGCCCATACCTAGTTCGGAAAGCCGTCTTGGGTATATCATCCCCTCTTACCCTAAGTTTGTGGTAGCCCGAATGAAGGTCAATATTTTAGAAGTAGCTAGCCCCTTGGAGTTGGTCAAACAAGTCATCAATTCTCGGAAGGGGATATTTATTCTTTATTGTTACTTTGTTCCATTGGCGGTAGTCGATGCACATTCTAAGAGACCCATCCTTCTTTCTAACAAACAATACCGGAGCACCCCATGGAGAGATACTTGGATGAATAAAGCTTGTATCTAGCAAATCCTGCAATTGCTCTTTCAACTCTTTCAACTCTGTCGGAGCCATTCTATAAGGAGGAATAAAGATAGATTGCATATCCGGCAAAAGATCAATGCCAATTTCTATTTCCCGTTCGGAAGGAATGCTGGGCAAGTCATCGGGAAAGATTTATGAAAATTCATTCACCATGGGATCGACTCTAGAGAAGGGGTTTCAGACTCCACATCCATCACCCTAACAATATGGTAAATGTACCCTTTGGAGATCATTTTCCTAGCTTTGAGACAAGAAACAAATTGACCTCTAGGGATATAATTCCCCCCCTTTGCACTCTAAAATTGGCTCATTTGAAAATTGGAATTTGACCACATGGATTCTACAATCTATAGAGGCATAACATGCATGCAACCAATCCATACCCAAAATCACAGCAAAGTCCAACATATCTAACTCTACTAAATCCACCAAAGTAACTTTATGAGACAAAGAAATGGGACAACTTCTATAGACTTTCTTAGCCACTAACCAATTGGGGTAGAAACCGAAAATAGCTCCAATAACACTTCAGGGAGTATTTCAAATCTCATGGTCACAAAAGGTGTCACAAAGGACAAAGTGGTACCGTGGTCTAACAAAGTATATGCATCAATAGAAAAGACTTCTAACATACCGGTCACCACATCCGGGGAGCTCTCTTTGTCTTCTCAGGATCAAAGAACATAAAAATGGTTTTGCTTTTGAGCACTGTAGTTTGAATCGCTTGGAGGAGTTTGCTTATCTTCTCTTTCCTTGGCCCTAAGTGTTGGGCAATTTTTCAATTGATGGCCACTCTTACCACAACCATAACAAACTCCCAAACCGGCTAAATATTTACCATCATGTTTCTTACCTTATTTAACACAAGTAGGCTTGATCATAGAAGACCCACCACTATTTCCTCCTTGGGGTTTAGGGTTAGGCACCCTAACCTTATTGACCATTGGAGAAGCATTAGAGGAGCTTTGGTTGGAAAACTTTTGCTTGAACCTTTGTCAACCTTGCCCAACGGGCTTAGCATTGGAGAAGTTTCTATCACCGATTCTAGCCCTCTTTGCCTCCCTATTCATTTTCTTGAGTTTTTTCTTGGCATGAACTATAAGACTTGCAATATTCATACTTGGGATAAGCATTGCTAAATGATATTTATTAACTACCAACTCGGATACTTCCATCACAAATTTATTCATTCTAGCCCTTGAGTCCGCCACCATGGTTGGAGCATACTTGGATAGTTGGGTGAACTTGAGAGGATACTCTTTCACACTCATCCCCCCTTGTCGAAGGTTTCTGAACTCTCACATTTTTCGTTCCCTCAACTCTAGGGGAAGAACCTATCAAGAAATGCTTCCTTGAACACCTCCCAATTTATGGGACCCGCTCGTATTGGCCTCTCACCCTTCCAATGTTCATACCAAATTTGAGCTACATCCTTTAGCTGGTAGGCGACTAGCTCTACATTCTCTTCCGATGACACCCCCATGGAACCAAGTATCTTTCAAACCTCATCAATAAACCTTTGGGGATCCTCTTCCACCTTGGAACCAAAAAATTCGGGAGGATTCATCCTAGCAAAATCTCTAAATCTTGAAGCCATAGAACTCATGTTAGTGTTCACTCTAGTCCCAATATCTCTATTGGCTTGCGCCATCATGGCTTGGGATTGAGTTGTCATGGCTTGAGCTTGAATCATCATGGCTTGGGTTAATGTTAGCAAAGCCGACCTAATCTCCACATCCGTCATGGCCGAAGGACTAATCAGAGCTTGATTACCTCAAGGAGTTTGATTACCTTGAGGAACTCCTTGATTCACATTCTCCTCTTCCACCCTTCTAGCATTCTCCCTTCGTGTATTCATTTCCTGAAGACACAAGAGAAGGGTTAGGAAAGGGACTTTTGTACAGTTAAACTCTAAGGCACGACTCAAGAATAATGAAAGAAGTGAAATTTCCTAAACATCTTATAGCCTCCCACTCATAAATGTGGCACACTTCACACACATGAGTAAGACTCTACTAGACGTGGCTTATGAGACATCATCCTAGAATCATTCTAAACCTTATGCTCTGATTACCAAGTTTGTTAAGACCCAAGGGTACCCCCTAGACGTACAAAGGCACACACTGTCCCTAAAGGCACCATGTAAGTCACTTAGCATAATCATCAAATAAGTAAAGAAAAATAAAGAGTAAAAAGACATTTTTCAAGTCTAAAGAAGTTTTCATAAAAGCAAAGCGGAAGTCTAGACATTGTCTCATTTAGCCATCTATTACAATCGAAGTCTCAAAATAGGGTCACAGCCCTTATAATAGAAATCTGAAATGAAGCACAATGAAATGAAAGGAACAACAAAACATCACTCGTCATCGGATCCATGAGGACTCACCACAAACTTTGGAGAATAGTCAATGCAAGCTTGAACAAGAAGGAAAATCACCTCAAACACCGGAAGCTACACTTTGTAGAAAAATGTAGAAGTAATATGGGTTAGTACAAAAATGCACTAAGTATGATAGCCATGCACAAAACCATGAAAATATGCTAAAAAGGACAATTTAGTTGAAGAACATGCACTTTGTCAAGTTTGAAAATCATCATGAAAAGTATAGTGAAAGCATAATTCGTGAGCATATTTAATATATAAGTCATCACATCATAACTGAACCCACTATGAATACCCTCAAAGTCTACTTGTGCCATTCATAAGTAATATCCCATAATCCTACCCAAGCTAAGTAGAACTCCTTGAGCAACCATAGTTAATAATTCATCTTTTAATTACATTGGCAATAAGCCTTAACCGACATAGACCATGTGAGATTAACATGGAATCTGGTGTCATGCCCCACACCGAAAAGAGGTGTCATGCTTGCCTAAGATAGAACTAAATGTATTAGCTTTTAGGTGGATCCACTAGCTAAATATCTACGAGGGCACATAGTTATGGGATACAAATATTGTTACTAGAAACCCAACCTTACTTAATGGGGAAGCTTCCATCTCATGAGATTTACCTTAGAAACCCGGCCTTTCTTAACGGGAGAGCCTCTATCTCATAATGAATATCCACTCGGTGCTAACCATTACTTCCCACAATTTCATATTTAGTCTTGAATTGAATTTACATGCATGAAGGAGTGTCTTACCCTCCACCCAACACAATTCATAATAATAGCTCATAGGTTCAATAAGTGAGAATCAAATTTCAACATTAGAACCATCATATAGTGAGAAGAACTTTCACATCATGATCATTATGTGTTTATGAGAATGAACTTTTAATTAACACAATAATTAGATTATAATCATGTTCATAAAGTGTATATGCATGAAGCCCAAATTTTGGCATAATTCTCATGTTTTACCCTTCTTGGATCAAGGATCACATTCTCCCAACCAACCTAGGGTTACTACATTCAACATGGATAATAATATGATCAAAGAACTAAATTACAACTAGTACAATTCCACACAATTCACCCACATTAAAAGTCATAAATTAGGGTTATGGGGATTTCATGGATTCATGGGAGAATTTATCATAAAAACACCATTAAACAGTAATTAAACAATAATATAAAACAATTAAATCATTGAAAATATTTTGAGAAAGAATCCATGACTTGGTGTGAAAACCCTAAGTTTTGGAGAATTTTCTACTTTGAAATTGGAAGTTTGAGGACTCCATGGAAGAAAGCATTCCATGAATCAAAGACTACCATACCTTAGATGAATATTCGTCACGAATTTGGGTAAAAAATATGAGTTCTTGAACCTTAGACTTCAACTTCTTCTCCTCCTCCAATGGAGGTTTTAGTGAGAGAAATATTTGGGGGGAATGAGTTTGTTTTGGGGTCTTGAAAAGAATGAATTAATTGCCTTAGTTTAGAGGTCAATTAGGTTTATATAGGTAGTCTAATTAGTATTAAATGACCCTACTTAATTAATTAATTAATCCTAAGTCTTTCCCTTAACCCCCCAACTAAATAACTGATGACCAAAAACTACCCTCACCCACGAGACCTCACCCACAGACCGTACTGGTCAAACGTGGGTGCTGGTCAGAAGCTTAGAAAAATAGGGGAGGTCCAGCCTTGACCCACGACCCCCACCTATGGGGCGTGGTTCCATCCACGGATCGTGGATACCCTTCGTGGGTAGGCTGCCTTTTGACAACTTTTTGGGTTGTCTCAAGGTCCTCCTCAAGGACCCTTGGTTGGTCTTTGGAGGGTCATACCTTGACGTCCACACCCAAAAACACTTATATTGACTACCGAAGGTTATTTTATGACTTTAACCTTTGTGCTAACCCCTAATTAGGCTACTATTTTACACATTAGTATCTAGCTTAGTCTTCTAGTTTTAGGGGGGGCAACAAATAATAACCATGTTCGTACTCGAGAATAAGGCAAAAGAAAGTACCCGGAGCTTAAAAAAGATGATGATATTTGGTACGCATATCAGACTTTGTCTCCCAAGTCACCTCACCAATTGAACGATGCTTCCACTGCACCTTCACTAAAGCAATCTCTTTGGTCCTAAGCTTTTGGACCTGCATATCCAAAATGGCTATAGGCTCATCCTCAAAAGATAAGTTTGTACCCAACTCAACTAAATCAAGAGAAAGTACTTGGGACTCATCCAACATGTACTTCTGAAGCATGGAAACATGAAACACGGGATGCACATCTGACAAGCTAGATGGCAAAGCCAACTTATATGCCACCTCTCCCACACGACTCAAAATCTCAAAGGGTCCAATGAATCTAGGGCTAAGCTCTCCCTCTTTTTTTAACCTCATCACACCCTTCATGGGTGACACTCAGAGCCAAACATGATCGCCCTCCATGAATACTAGGGTTCAAACTCTCTAATCCGCATAACTCTTTTGTCGACTCTAAGTTGTCAACAATCTACCTTGGATGACACGAAACTATTCCAAAGCATCTCTAAGCAAGTCTGTATCTAATGAATCCATCTCATCTAAATTAAACCATCCGATCGGATATCTACACCGTCTGCCATTCAACGCCTCAAAATGGGCCATCTGAATGTTGGAATGATAACTATTGTTGTAGGCGAACTCTGCTAAGGGAAAATACTGATCTCATCTAGCACCAAAAACAATCACACAAACTCAAAGCATGTCCTCCAACATCTGAATTATCCGCTCGGACTAAACATCTATTTGAGGTTGGAAGGTTGTAATCATATGTAACTGAGTACCCAAACCATGTTGCAAAGATTTCCAGAAATGGGAAGTGAATAATGAACCTCGATAAGAGACAATAGAAATTGAGACTATATGCAATCGCACAATCTGACTGACATAAAGCTTGGCTAACTTTTCCAACATATACCTCACTCGAATTGGGATGAAATGGGTGGACTTGGTCAACCTATCAACAACCACCTAAATGAAGTCATAAACACATGTGGTGGTAGGTAGTACCACAACAAAGTCCACAGTGATCCACTCCCACTTCCAAGTAGGAATAGGCATCCTCTCAGATATACCTCCAGGTCCCTGGTGCTTACATTTGACCTGTTCACAAGTCCAACACCTTGAAAAAAATCTGCAATATCCTTCTTCTTACCACACCACCAATAATGTTGGCTCAGGTCATGATACATATTCGCCGCACCTGGGTGAATGGAATATCGAGAACAATGGGCCTCCTCAAGAATCAGTCTAATCAACTCGCCCACCTTGGGCACACAAATCCTGCCTCCAACCTGTAAGACACCTTACGAATCAAGGACAATCTCTTTGGATTCCCCTCTCGTTACCTTGTCTCGAGTAAGATAGTTTCTCGTCATCAAACTGACGCTCACGAATCTGCTTAACTTAGGGATAACAAACCTCAATAAAAGCAATCAAACCATATGTATCCTCAAAAATTATAATCGGATGAGATTGGTGGCTAACCTCTTAACATATCTAGCCAATGGTCTCTCCTCCACACTTATAGGGGAAAAACTCCCCATGCTAGAAATCTTTGTACCCAAAGCATCGACCACCACATTTTCCTTCCTAGATGATACAAGATGGTGATGTCATAGTATTTCAATAGCTTAAGCCACCTTCTATGCCTCAAGTTCAGATCTCTCTGAGTGAAAATGTATTGAAGACTCTGATGGTCCTTGAAGACCTCACACTAAACCCCGTACAAATATTCTCACCATAGATAAAGCACAACCACTACGACTGCCAACTCTAAATCATGGGTACGATAGTTTCTCTCATGGACCTTCAACTGCTAGAAGCATAGGAAATCACCTTACCTTTCTGCATCAGAACAACGCCTAACCCGACTCCACAAGCATCACAATAAACGGTGAAATCCACACCCTCCTCAGGTAAAGTCTAAACAAGAGTCGACGCCAATGAGGTCTTGAGCTCTATAAAGCTATCCTCACACTCGTCAGAACACTAAAAACTCACACTATGATGAGTCAATCTAGTCAAGTGAGATGCAATAGTTGAGAAGCTCTACACAAATTGTCTGTAATATCCCGCAAGTCCCACAAACTCCGGATCTCAGTAATCGATATTGGTCTGGTCCAACCCATCACTGCCTCAATCTTGGTTGGATCAACCCGAATACCCTCCTTGGACACCACGTGTCCCAAAAATTTCACGTATTCAAACAAAAAATCTTACTTTAAGAACTTGGGATAAAGTTTATCTTTCCTCAATCTTTGGAGTACAATCATCAAATGTTGATCGTGATCCTCCTTAGTCTTGGAGTACATCAAGATGTCATCAATGAACACTATTACAAATGAATCCAAATAAGGCTGAAACACCCTGTTCATCAACTCTATGAACGTTGTGGGGGCATTAGTCAAACCTAACGACATCACAAGACACTCATAATGACTATAATGAGTCCTGATAGTTGTCTTAGGTATATTTGATGCCCTAATCTTCAGCTGATGATAACCAGATCTCAAATCAATCTTAGAAACAAAGATGCACCCTAAAGCTGATTAAACAAATTATCAATATGAGGAAAATGATACTTGTTCTTCACTTTAACTTTGTTCAAATGGAGATAATCAATAAACATCTTCATGGATCCATTTTTCTTCCTCACAAAGAACATAGGAGCACCCCATGGAGAGGCACTAGGGTGAATCAACCCCTTACTCAACAAATCCTGCAAATGATCCCTTAATTCTTTCGATTCAACTGGAGTCATACGATAAGGATGAATAGAAATGGACTTGGTGCCCAGATCTAAGTCAATAGCAAAGTCAATATCCCTATTCGGAGGAACACTTGGAAGATTAGTAGGGACGACATCTACTAACTCTTGAACCAGGGGCACATAATCCATGGGAGGTAGTTCAACACTAGTATCCCGAATGAAAGCCAAGTAGGACAAACACCCTTTATCAACCAATCTTTGAGCTCTAATAAAAGAGATAACTATGCTAGGGTAAGAACCATTAGCACTCGTCCACTCAACTTCTGGGACACCCGGCACCGTTAAGGTCATAGTCTTAGCATAACAATCAAGAATAGCATGATGCGGAGAAAGCCAATCCATACCTAAGTTATTATAAAAGTCTACCATTCCCAAAATGAATAGGTATACCCAAGTATCATACCCAACCAAAGAAACAAAACATGATCGATACACTAGATCCACCACTAAGAATTCACCCACTGGTGTAGAAACTCGAATAGGCATAGGTATGCAATCAAACAACATATCAAACCCAATAGTAAAATAGGTGTCAGACACATATGAGAAAGTAGATCCTCGATAAAATAATATAGACGCAGGTCGATGGCAAACTGAGACAATACTTTTGATCACAATATTAGAAGTCTCAACCTCAAGCCTTCCTGGAAAATCATAACACTGGCCATCTCGGCCGCCTATAGTATGAGTAGAACCTCTACCTCTACCCTATGGAGATAGAGTACCCCTACAGTAGTCCTGCCACCTCTACCAGACTGAGCTCTGCCTCGACCCTTACTCGAAGATGCTGAATCCGTAACTGGAGTAGTTGAATAAGAACTTAGAGGTACTGAATGAGTTTGTAGAGGACATTGTCACATCATATGACCTGGATCCCTACAAGTAAAACAAGATCTCAACACAGATAATTGTTGGTGTGAACCATACGAATTACCATGGCCACCTCGACCAGAACTAGAGGATCCTCGAGTTGATTGTCCACTCTTAGCTGCTGGCATAGAAGTATTAACCGGCCCACAACACTGGAAGGAACCACTTCCTCTATGTGCACCTCTACACCCAGATGAGGCACTAGAAGTATATGCCCCTTGGGCTCCCCAAACTCCTATAAAAATATCAACTCCATCTCCTTGGTGGTGCTCACGATGGACTCAAAGGAATCTCTCTCTCTAGCTTTCCTGAACACATAAGATTTGATAGAGAAAGTCAGCCCTCTCACAAATCTATGAACTCTCTCTGCCTCATCCGGCACAATAGTCCTAGAAGGTCTAGAAAGTTCACAAAATGGGCCTCATACTCAGTCGCAGACAAACTGCCTTGAACCAAGCTCTCAAATCTCAAATGACTCTCCTCTCTCACGCTTCACAAAATGAAGCGGTCATGAAAAGCACTATAAAACACATCCCACTCTGCCGGAGGAGATCAAACTAGTTTAGACTTCACAAAAGTCCTTCACCACTCTCGTGCGCGAGCACGAAACTGAACGGCGACAAATCAAACACCACGAGCATCCGTCATACCTACAGCCTCAAGCATCTCATGGCACAAAGCCAAGAACTCATGTGCATCCTCACTCTTACCACCCTGAAACTTGGGTGGTTTCATTTTCTAACCTCTCATAACACTGTTTATCAACCGCTGTCAAGATAACCTCAAGAGCAAACGTTGCACCCACATCCAGTGTAGGAACCACGGGTGGTTGGCCTACCTAAACATGAACCCCTGGAGTTTGTTGTTGACCTGGGGTTTGTGCCCTGAGAGAAAGGTTTCCTAACACACCAAAAATCCTCAACAAAGTCTCTTGAAATAACGAAGCTCCAAACTCGAAAGGAATCTAATCCTTATTAACATCAATATGTGGCTCAACAGAAGCCTCTCTAGCTCTACCTCTGGTTGGTGTCACCCCGCGAGAATGAAAAATACATCTAGCTCGGGCCCTACCTCTATCCCTAGCTGGGGCCTGCACAACATCCTCGGGGACTACCTCCCCTCTACCTCTAGAAATAGAAGCTCGGGTCCTCGACATCTGCCAAAACAAGACGTGACAATTCAGCACTAGTGAAAGTAACCACACATGATTAGAAAGGATGAATAAAAAGAAGTTTCCTATCAATTTTTGTAGCCTCTTGTAGATAAGTACAAACGTCTCTGTACCGATCCTCAAGACTCTACTAATACTAGGCTTGTACACACGTGAGACCTATGAATCTGGGGTTCTGATACCATTTTGTCACGACCCAAAAATAGATGTGATGGCACCTGACTTTTCCATCAAGACAAGTCAGCATCAACCCAACAAACATGAAATAAAAGAAGAAAATAGTAAAAACAAGAACAAGATAAAGCGAAAAACTTGTTATTTTACTAAAACCTCGAAAATCGGGTTGACACATGTACAATCCACTCAATACATAATTATGGAATTAAGAAATAAATACAAGTCTCAATCTTTGTTTCTCAAATAGAACAAAGTGTAAGAAAAGGAAAATATGAGCCCGCCGAATGAAAAACAACTACCTCTTCAAGTCCTTGACGAGCCTTGAGATCAATAGAAGGAAAAAAATCAAACGTGTCCAAGATCAGATGCTACACAAGTGTAGAAGCAAGGGTGAGGATCAACAACACAATACCCAGCAAGCAACTGATCTTAGGTGTATTTATATGCCTAGGAACCAAATAAAACTCGTATTGTGGCTAAGTTTGGAATCGTTTTATGTTAATTTATAGTCGTGTCGAATCTTTTGATTGCATCTATAATAAGCAACCTGATTAGTTGTGTAGGTGATCTTAAATGAAGAAATGAGCAATGAAATGGGCATTGGGAACCACAAAAGGATCCAAGTTGAAAAGAAGCAATAAAGAAGAATGAAGAAATGAATATCCAGAAGGATCCGGAGAGGGATTTTATCTTTAGTTTGAGAAAGAAAGTGAAACAGAGTGGTCTGTGTCCTGAGTGTTGAATTTGCGTGAATTAACAATTTGGGATAGAACGGTCTGTGACAACCCCGTGTCGTGGAGAAAAGAAGAAGTCCTCGAAGTGGAGTTTAACAACTCCTCCGTGTCGCGCCCCAAAATGCCATATTTGGCCATTTCGACTTAACTATAAATAGACTAATATTTTATTTTATTATTTTATTTTTTTTGGGTTTTGAAGAATGGCGATTTGGAGAGCTATTTCATCTATTTTTAGGGTTCATTCCTAAACTCTTCTACTTTCGATCTATTTATGATATTTAAACTTTGCTTGATCGAAATTCCTATTATGAGTAGCTAATTTCCCTAGTTCTAGGGTTGTGGCTACAAGATGATTGTAAATTATTGAAGTTTTATGGATTGACATTAACTATCATATGAATCTCTCTTATGTTCTTGTTTTTCATATTTCATGCTTGATCACCATTGAAATAAACATATTGTCTGAATTGAACTCGGGAGAGAAATAAGAGGATAGAATATAGGGCATGAGGAGCATGATTTTCTCTTAAGAATTAGAGTTAATTTGTTTTTAGGATAGGGATATACCTAGAGACCTTGCTTGGTCATTATACAGGAAGAAATCGTAATGCTCGGCAATTGGTCTAACCTATCCCCGCTCAACAATGTAGTTACGCTGCCATTTATTGTAGGCGATTAGAGGTCGGGAGACCATAATCATATATTTAACCCTGAGATCATTGATTAGATAATTGAAGAATATCCGTTTTACAAGATACTATGTATGATTCCTGAAGTGAGCTACATCCCTGGACTTTACCCAATCATTGCTCAAACCCTTTAGAAATTGAATCAATTTTGTTTAGCTTTCACTTAAATTTTAGATTATAAAATCAATCACTCTTTTAACCTTGATAACACTTGTATTTAGTAGAAAGTATTGGAAAAATCAAACTATATTAATCGTGAGTCTCTGTGGGTACGATACCCGTATCTTAATAAGAGCTACTTTAATACTTGAACTACCACGCACACTTGCGTGTGCGACTAGGCGCAACAAGTTTTTGGCGCCGTTGTCGGGGACTTTAGAATTAGGAAGCATTTGATTAGTATAGTTTCTGAAGTTAAAATGTAAGTGTTGACAACTTGATCTTAGCTATTCATTTTGCACGTTGTGTTGAATTCTCAAACTGGAAGACTATCAAGACTTGATAGAGCCTCTAGCTGAACCAGAAAGATTCGTTCATTACTGGAGAAGGAAAAGATGACTCACTTACCCAGTCACTCTTGTTGCTAGTGAACCCAAAACTCCTGTAGCAAGAGCTGAGCGAGAAAAACCTATACTGATGGCTGAGATGAAAGTGAGAGACGTGGCAATCCCACGTAACACCAGTGTGACTTCATGTATTCAGAAACCTGAAGCTGGTGGAAGATTTGAACTGAAGCAGAGTATGGCGCAGCTATTGCACACAAATGGACAGTTCACTGGTTTATCGCATGAGGATCAACAAGTTCATATCCAGAATTTCCTCGAGATCAGTGACACTTACACTCCAGCTGGAGTGAACGTATATTATGTGAGGCTCACGCTATTTCCCTTTTCTCTGCTAGGGGAAGTAAAAAGATGGTTGAATTATGATCCCGCTAATTCCATTACCTCATGGGACGATCTTGCACAGAAGTTCCTTATTAGGTTTTTCCTATCTGGGAAAATAGCTAAGCTAAGGAGTGACATACTGAGCTTCCGATAGAAAGGAGAAGATAACTTGTACCAGGCTTGGGACATATTCAAATTGATGTTGTTGAGTTATCCGCACCATCATCAGGCGAACGAGGTGTTGGTCCATACCTTCATTGAAGGATTGGAGCCTAACACCAAAATTTTACTTGATTCATCTGCAGGTGGACGGGCTTTGGAGAAGACTTATGCTGAGTTGTTCACCCTGTTGAACATGATTTCAAAAGGAAACCCCAAGTGGAATGGAGGAGGAGCTAAGCCCGTAATATAGAAAACTGCTGGAATGTTGGAGGTAGATGCAGTGACTGCATTAACTGCATAAATTGCTGCAATGCAGAACATGATGAACACTCACTTCAACAACCTATCGTTGGGCAACAACCAACTCAGGTGAATGCAGTCCAACAACCACCCACATGGTGTGAAATTTGCGGAGGAGGAGATCACAATGCAGATGTATGTGGCGTAAACCCAGATTCTGTAAATTTTGTAGGAAATGCACAACATGGAGGAGGTCATCATAACTATGGGAACTCTTATAATCCCAGTTGACGGAATCATCCAAAAATTTTCGAGGGAGGAAACCAGAATCAGGCCCAAGGACAGAAT
Source organism: Solanum chiquidenum (assembly GCA_029582725.1). NCBI lineage: Eukaryota > Viridiplantae > Streptophyta > Magnoliopsida > Solanales > Solanaceae > Solanum > Solanum chiquidenum. The sequence goes on from JAJOOS010016154.1 coordinate 16,941, forward strand.
CAATATAGACCCTAGGGGAATGCACATGGGTACCAATAGTAGGCCCAACGGGAGCAACCCAACAATCAACAAAGTAACATGAGCATGGAGGAGATACTGAAGAAGATCATGGCTAATCAAGCTCAGTTAGTTGTTGATGTTGGAAATAATCAGTTAGCTGTTCAGAACTTGGAGAAATAATTTGGGCAGTTTTCTAGTGCCCAGAACTCACGACCTCAAGGAGGTTTGCCACGAAACACTAATCCTAATCCCAAGCAAGTGAGTGTGGTAGGTACACACAGCGGGTTGCAATTGGAGGAGTTGGCTCCAAAGAAACGAAATGTGGAAAATGCTAGCAAAGAGAGTAAACCCAAGCAGAGTGAGACTGTTGCACATGAAGAATGATTGCAACCAATAGTGAAACCACCTCCACTATTTCCGTAGAAGTTTATAAAACAGAAAGAGGACGAATGTTTCGGTAAGCTCCTCTCTCTTTTAAAGCAAGTTCATATTAATTTGCCATTGGTAGATGTTTTGCAAGGTATACCCAGGTATGCAAAGTATGTGAAGGAGATCGTGGAAAACAAGAGGAGGCTGACTGAATATGAAACTGTAGCACTTACTGAAGAGTGCAACTCCCGAATCCAAAATAAGTTGCCCATCAAATTGAAAGATTTGGGTAGCTTTACGGCTTAGATCAGCAACCTACTAAACTAAACAACTAGCTAGAAATCAAATACCCCTTACGCTCCAACCGAACCTCCTCAAACTACAACCTGCACAGAAATCATCCCAACCTAGCAATTCTAAAATACACAACTCACAGACCCAATATTCACATTTCAACCTTAACAAATCAACAATCTAACAAATCAAATAAGTCAATCTCAATGACAGGTAGTTCAGTCGCACATAACAAACACATCAATTACAATTCACAAGTAAGTCACTCATATGCATCAAGTGTATCAAGTCAAAATGATCATCACTAGAGAGAACCATTTCCCATCAGCTTATAACAGTCGCCGACAAAGACCTCGGCCAAACAAAACTAGCCGGCAAAGACCTCGACATCATAGCACTCACCGGTAAAGACCTCGGCCTAATAACACTCGCCGGTAAAGACCTCGATTTAATAACTCATCACATGTCTCATCACGGTGTTCAATGATCAAAGCACACAAGAAATATCATACCACATAGAAGAGACAACAATTGCATAATTCAAGTCCACATTCATGCTTTCAAGCATTTCATTAATCAATCCATAAGGGTTACATTAAGGCAATTCACATCATCACACATAGCCTTTTTCATTTCAACCCTTTTTTATTCATTTAGTTATAGCTAGTGGACAATTTAAATCATTCACCTAATTCCCATTACTTTTAACACGTAATTAACAAAGGAAGCATATGAATTCAAACAAGAATACAAGGTTTGGGAAGCTATTTGCCTTAAATCAATCAACAATCACTCAAAAAAGTTGAGTCTTCCCCTTCTGAATCACTTTCGGAGCCACACGATCTATTAATAAGAAAGTATTCACAAACACTTTTCGGAAAAGACAACACCCACAACAATTCCCTTGAAAGTGTGGTCATTCAACATAATACCTATTTCCAAAAATTAAGGTTTGAATTCGGAAAAACATTACTCAAGACTTTAGGAACTCATTAGAGAAAATCATTTCAAAAATGGACTTGAAAGTCAGTTCATAACTCACTTTTACTTAATAACTCAAGTTCATGAAGAACTCTGAATTTGTCAACCCAAAATCTTGACTTAAACTCATTAATTCAATAATAATAATGGGTAATCGAAGATTTAGAGTTAAAAATGTTGCTCAATAATTTTATTTTGAAAAACCCACTTGTAATTGCCTCTATCGAGTTCTCAAAGATTCAAAAAATAAAAATGGGGAAGAAACCCCTAAATTTGGGCTTAACACTGCCAGGGGTCCTCCATGAATGTGAACCCCTACCTGTAAACGTGGATTTTAAATGACTGGACCTCCGCAAATGCGACAGATCTCCTGTGAATGCGGAGGTCAACACTTTAACCTCCCATGAACGCGGTCGAGAACCCTGAATGTGGGGTTTTCACCCATCATCACCGCAAATGCGCCACAAGCACTGCGAATGCGGAGGGTTGCACTACAACATAGAAAAATCAACCAACTCAAAAATCACTGAAAGGACCCTTAGGATTCATTCGAAACCCTGTAAACACAAACTACATATAAAAATAATTATTCTCCATGCTCCGGACTTAATGGAACCGTCAAAACATGAATCTTAGGTCTCATTGACCTAACATTTGTGAAAACCACAAAAAATTAACTCAATGCCTCAAAAGGCTAAAATCAAACTTGGGAACTCTCAAAAATCAACCAAGACCTCACCTAGGCCTAAAATCATATCCCAAATCCAATAGAACTCTCAAAATCTCGATCCGAGAATCTGAACCCTCAATTGACCAAAGTCAATCCAAAGACTAAAATTACACAATTTCACAACTTAGGACCTCAAATCCTCAAAAAGACTTGGAAACTAAAATCGACGACTCTCACATATCAGATTTCATATTTTGGGAGTGATGGAACTGATAGAATCCCATTCTGACACTAGAAACTCCAAAAGATACCGAAAACTACTTTCTTAACGATTTTTCCTTTCAAACTCAAAACTTACCAAATTCTCAACTTCTAATTCAAAGTTTAACACCAACTTTTCAAAATCAATCAAAAGCGACTCGGGGTCAATATCGGGAGGGAAAAAATCGTAATTTCCACAAAAAACAAAAATTGACCGACCAGGTCATTACAGTATCGACTTGCTTTACCTCCTGTATTTTTATTATACATCTGGTATTTCATGTGTCCATGCGTAGACAATATGTTCATGACGTTGGCCATAAGATTCAACTATAAGAGGTGGAGCTTGATGAGAATTTGGCGTATGAGGAAGGTCTAATATCTATTTTTGATAGGCAAGTGCGTCAGTTGAGATCGAAGAAGGTACCTTCAGTCAAAGTGTTATGACACAATCATCCAATTGAGAAGGCTACTTGGGAGTCTGACACAGATATCTGAGATAAGTGTAACACCCCGTATTCTAGAAAAGAAAAATGCAGATATTCCAGAAGTTACAGGTACCACTAATGGGGCCACCTACGAAGTGTAGGGTAGCCCACGGACCATATGTGAGGTCTGTGGTTGGCCACCTGCAGACCCTCCCAGAAACTCTAGAAAACTCAGCTAAGGGTCGACCCACGATCGGACCTACGGACCGTAGGTCAGACCACAGGTCGTGGTCCTGGTCCGTGGATCGAGACCATCAACACCCCTCCTCTGAATCCAAACAACAGTTGACGAGGACGGATCGTCGGTCAGTCCATGGTCCATCGGTGGCCTCGTCAGATTTTAAGTCAGGGTCATTTTGGTCTTTTCCCTATGCGTTGGACACCTAAACTATGTCATTTAACCCCTAAACTACATTGTTTTGGTCAGTTTTAGACTAGTAAATTAATTAGACTTTACCCAAGTCAACCCATTCTCCAAAATTCATCCAAGTTGAACGAAAAAAAGGAAAAAAAGTCGACGAACCCTCTCCAAGAACGAAACAAGGTTTCCTCCAATTCCAGCCCTGAAATCGAAAGATTTCTCCATGAAATTCGTCACCAGGTATGTTGGATTTCACTAGAGGGTTCTTTTTACCCATTGGGTCCTTAGAATTCAATCAGATTCTTGATTCCCCTCATTATGTTTAGACTTAGGGTTTCTAGAACTCTAGATTCTTGTTGTGATTTAGTTGTTAGACTAATCCAAATTAGAATATTATATTTTTGTAACTATGTTGCTTAATTCTTGCATGAAATTCAGAACCATATATGTGTAGATTCGTTTAGTTCATGAATTACACTTGCTAGGTCAGTTTACACAGATATACATGCATCATTTTACAAATATTTCATAATTAGTACTTAATGTTGCATTTTTTTAGGTAGCATATCAGAATTTCGAGCTATCCAGTTTAGTGCAGTTATGTTGTATTTAATACATTCTAGTTGGGAGTAGGCTTAATACCGAGTGGACTAGGGTAAGTCACCCTCATAGTCCAGAACTATGAGCCCATGTAGGTTAAGTCCCCTATGTGGGCAACATATTTAATGATCATGCCAGTCATGCCTTTATACCCATGGCAAGGTGTATTGGGTCCTCTCGATGGGGCGATACATTGGACTCCACGTTTAGCTCATGTGGTTTTATGTCGGTTATTAGTAGCTCCCACAGTCAGATTCTAGTGCATTGACTAGGTTACCATTTATATCTCAATATTCAATTTCAGCATGTCGCTACATTTTCTCATGATGTAGGTTTAGGTCCTCAACATTCATATCACGCATAGATCGGTTCCTTATCTCCAGTTCAGCAGTATCAGTGGTGAGTCCTCATTTTTTGAGGATGATGGACATATTTTCTTTCATTTTAAGTCTTTTTATTTTCAGTTTTGCTAGAGTTAGTTGGGGACATGTCCCAGCATCTCTAGTCAGTTAGAGGCTTTTATTCAGACATAGTTAGATTCAGTTTTAGTTAGAGTTTGATCTTTCAGTTATTATTGAACTCTCAGTCGTTTATATATTCAGACTTAGAATGGGTATTCCCCATCATTTCATTTTATATCATGTTTAAGCTTCCGCTCAGTATTTCTATTTTCAGTAACATCTTTAAGTATGCTTATGATATGCCAGTTCAGGGTTAGCTTGGGGTCACTCATGATCCTAGGTCCCATGTTACGTCAAGGGAGTATCCTCGAGGCGTGACAATAAGTATCCTTACCTATTTGACACTTCAGGTATAGTTCTAGACTCGTTCGAGGATGAACGCTATTTTAAGTAGGGGAGAATGTAATTACCTTTTTTAATAAAGGGTTAGTTGGTAAATTCATCAATAATAGGATTTATTAAGAGAATTAGAAAGAGTGGGCCAAGCCCATCTTCTATCTGATGTTAGTTACGCCCTAGTTTTTGAAGTAATAGAAAATTTAGGGCAATAACTCTTTATTCTAGAAGAAAGAAAGAAAACCACGAGAGGAAGTTTTAGAGATTTCATAGACGATAACAAAGAATTCCTTGGGCAATTGTTAGAGGGTATAAGCATCAGGTAATTGCATCACTTCTATTTTAGTGATATATATATGTATGTATTTCATGAGAGGTGCAAAAAGTGATCTTGTTATCTCTACATTTACAATGATTGGGCAATAATTTTGTGGATAGTGGAGTTATCTATAAGATACTGATTCTTGAAGGCTAGTAGAAATCATTACTCTTGTTCCTTAGTAATGCAACTAGTTTTCGGCGTTTCTATTTGTTTATTTTCTTAATGAATGTTTTGCCTTAAATGGAACCAATGATTGGTAAATGATAAGAGGGCAACATGATATAGTATTAATGACTAGATATCAACTTTACTATAGTTAGCAGTGGTTCATTAGGATGTAGTCCAGCTTACTATGAGTGCAAATCTCAGAATTTTTTAGAAAATATATGAAGCTTCTACTTAAGATATCTATTTACTTATTTATTTTTTTCATCTTTAATTCATGGTTTAAGGTATGAGATATTAAGATTTATCTCTAATCTTAAAAGGTAGGAAATTGAGACTTGACCCTAACTAATATAATTGATATGGTTAATTAATATTTTTCATAGATTTAGCGAGGTAAGTGAGACTTTAAGCTTTAGTGCTTGCTTTCCAAACTTGTTTTAAAAAATGTATTTTTCCTCTGCTTGGTCCATGTGTTGGGATGAGCGTGTGCTTGGGAGAATCCGGAGTCTTTGATTAGCCGTATATATGTTATTTTGTGAAGAACACTGAATATACTTTTATAAGTTATATGTGGTGTGATATTGGATACTTCTTTTGTTATCGTGTTATAGCTACTAGGGGCATACATAGTTGATGTAATATATCAAGGGCATACCTATATATGTTGTCGTAATATGTTAGGGGTCTTGTACATGCTACCATAGTCTACTTTGAGACATTATATATACTATCGTGGACTTTTCGAGGTGTTAAACCGATCTCCTTCACTGTCGTTTATGACAAGCTTTGAAAGTGGTTTGAGTTTGAGACATTTAGTGTCCTTTTTGAACATTTGTTTGGATTATTGATCATTATATAATGAAATATGTTCTTGTGCATATCATTATGTTTTTGTTGTGTGGATGTATTTTCTAACACTTGTTCCAGGGGTATTAAAGTATCGGGTCGAGGATGTTACTTGGTTATATTTATGTATAGCTCACTCCTTAACTGCATGTCTATGCAGACACTATTGTAGAGGGTCAGACTAGTGGCTAACAAGTGCGTTCGTGTGGATTTTGTAGTAGAGGTGAGCCTTTGCATTGTTCATAGAGGCTACTATTTCAGCTCTATCTATTTATAGCTTATATCTTCTTTTCTTGCGGTTTGCACGTCTGATAGTTAAAATCATGTAACTATAATAGATGTTCTATGGTCATATTGTGGGATTTGGGCTAGAGATATACTAGTTAATTGATGCTTTCTTTTCATTAATCGATATAAGATTTTAATTATTTTGTTTTAATGAGTATTGATGAGTTTTTGGTTCACGCATGTTCTATCTTAGTGCTAATTTGGGTAACTGTATAGGATTTTGGTATGTCCGACAAGTGGTGTTGGTGGGTGCTAGTCACGTCTAGGGGTATTTCGGGATGAGACATCGAGACCCATGGGGAACTCACAAGGTCCATGTATCCACCACAACCATTTCCCTTTGGCATATTCATCAACCATTTCCCTTCGGCGTATTCATCAATCGGCAGAACCATTTTCCTTCAGCACAATCATCAATCGTTGAAACTATATCCCTTTGGCATTACCGAAACCATTTTCCTTCGGCATAATCATCAAAACATATCTCATCATAGTGTTTCAGAACCAATGCAAGTAAGCATGCTTATACAAATAATGAGACAATGATAATTTACATATCAATACACAATCCATGTCAACATTATCATGATACATCATATCAATAGTGAATTAATATAACCGTTCAAATCATCCACAATACATCGCACATCAATATACCAACAACTTCCCTTTTTATTTCCCTTTTATCATCATTAGAAATCATCTAACATAAACAAATAATAACACATTTTAACCCTTCACCAATCCTCATTACTCCCCAACACATGCAATAAGGCATACAAGATTTAATACGCTTAACAAAGGGTCAAGAGGTCCACTTGCCTCAAGAAAGCAAACAATTAACCCGTCATTAGAGCCTTCCCTCTCCGATGAGTCTCCAAATCAACATAATCTAAACAAATATAAAATCACAATAAGAATTCATGACTAACAATATTTATATCGATGATTTTGAAAATTGAGTCCAACTAGGATTAAATCTGGAATTTTGTATGAAATCACGTTACTTTGAGATTTAAAACTCAATAGCAAAAACCACATCGAAACTCGACTTGAAATCAACCTTCAATTGCCATGTTTCTTAAAACACCAAGTTCTTGTGAAAATCCTAAAGTTTGAGTTCAAAAACAATGATTAACTAGCAAAATCATGCAATATAGAAGAAAAAAAGCCCTTTAAAATCACCTCTATTGAGCTCCAAAAGTTCAAAAATGGTGAAATGAGGATGAAACCCCAACTTTTTGAAAAGATTCTTCCCAGGTCAAAAATGTTCATCATGATCGCGACCCCAAGGCCACACAATCGCGATGAGTAATACGATCAACTCATTTAATTGACCATCACGATAGTGACTCAGGGCCAAACAACCGCGATGATCAGGGTACTATTGTTACATGATCACGACCAAGAGTCACGTGATTGCAAAGTATATGGAAGTTCACCTACAGAATCGGGACACACCCCATGTGATCACGACACACATCAAACAAACGTCTTCACGATTGCGAGGATTGGCCCCGCATTGTGATGGACAAATTCACATGCACCAGATACCAACTTCACCAATTAATAAGACTTAACCAAAACACCGAATGGACCCTCTGGATTAGTTTAGAATCCCGAGTACACAAACCAGATATGCTACCAAACTAAACTAGACTTAATAAAATCATCAAAATAAGGATTCGAGGTTTCCTTGATATGAAACCCATTAAAATGTCAATAAACTAACTTTACACTAAAAAAATACCAAACTACCCTTGAGACCTTTGAAAATTCCACCAAGACCTCACTTAGGCCTAAAATCAGCCTCCAGATCCAATGGAATCATCGAAAATCCGATCCGAGCGTTAGAACTCCAAATGTTGACCAAAGCCAACTCTTGGCCTAAATACACCCAAACTTCCAACTCCGAAACAGAAAACGACAATCCTCATAGATGGGTTTAGCAGCTTGTTTCCAATAAGGTGAGGTTTTCTTGCTTGGGGCATGTTTTATTTTTATGTTATACTTTGAGTAAGGAAGATTTATGATTATTTTTTTGTTTGTTTTTAGTCTAAATTACTGGTTCCTCCTTTGACTGATCCTGTTAGCAGTCTCAGTATTCTTTTCTTTTCTGATTTCCAGTGTTAAATTGTCAGATGCCCATTGGAATAAAAGGCGCAAGTAATAACATTGATTGTTCTGTTTTCTAAGATATTAACCGAAGTTTGTACCTTTTACTTGCCTAATCCTTTAAAAGAACTCTAAAAATAGAATTATATATTGATTACCATGAAATGTATTCTAAGTGAGAGCCTACTTTCCAAAATACCATCCAGGGTGGTGATTAAGAATGATAATCAAAGTGGTCATATCAACCATTATACAACATTAGGATTTAGTTGGCATGAGTTTTCTGATGCTCTGTCCTGTTCTCCTTGGTAAGATATAGGTCCTGCCATTAGCCTAGAGCCTTAGTTTTTTTGGTCTTCAGTTATATGTTTTTTTTTTGCAGTAGCCAAGATTGTCATTTCATGAAGATTCATTATCTTATGGAGTATAACATCTAATCATGATCCGTTTACTTACCTAAAGAATAAAAAATTGAAGTAAAAATTGTTGATCTTATTAGATGAGAACACCTACATAATTTATTCCTGATGGCTCTTTTCTTTTTCTGTTTGAGTTCCTCGTGAACATTTATCAAAATGTAATGCATTCAACTAGTATCAAGAGCATTATATCATTGTTCTTTCATTTTTCTTGGAGAACCAAGATATTTTAATGGCCTTTTAGCTAGTTTAGTTATATTGAGGTTGCAAATTTTACTTTTTGTTCCCAACTAGGTTTTGAGCTAATTCAGTCATTTCTCTTATTCAATAAGATATTTTGGAGGACCTACCTTGAACACGTTTAGTGCATATACACTATAAGAGGGCTTGGACGAGAGGAGACAAAGCATTTTTGGGAGGATTTGGATGAGGTTGTGAGGGGTATCCCGTGTACCGAGAAGCTTTTCATTAGAGGAGATTTCAATAGACACATCGGGACAACTTCAAGGGGCTTATTTATCCTACTTAGCCTATTTCTATTTGCCTTTGTGATGGATGTATAGACACGACATATCTAATGAGAGATGTCATGGTATATGCTCTTTGTAGATGACATAGTGTTGATCGATGAGACACGTGACAAAGTTTACTATAGGTTGGACGTTTGGAGACATACCTTGGAGTATAAAGGGTTCAGATTAAGCATGATTAAGACAAAATACTTGGAGTGCAAGTTCAGTAACATAACTCATGTGACATAGTGGAAGTAAGTATTAAAACACAATCCATACCTAAAGACTGAAGTTTCAAGTATCTGGAATCAATAATTGAAAGAAATGGAGAGATTGATAATGATGTCGAATATCGTATTGGTGTATGGTGGATAGAATAAAAGCTCGCATTTGGTGTCTTGTATAATAAGAACATGCCACCAAACCTTAAAAGGTAAATATATAAAATGATGGTCAAACCAACTATCTTGTATGAGGTGGAGTTTTGGTCGGTCAAAAACTCACATGTCAAGAAGATGAGAGTATCTCTAATAGATGCTCTATGGTCTTATTGTGGGATTTGGGCTAGAGATATATTAGTTAATTGATGCTTTCTTTTCATTAATCGATATAAGATTTTAATTATTTTGTTTTAATGAGTATTGATGAGTTTTTGATTCACGCATGTTCTATCTTAGTGCTTAAATAATTTTGGTAACCGTATAGATTTTTGGTATGTCCGACAAGTGGTGTTGGTGGGTGCTAGTCACGTCTAGGGGGTATTTCGGGATGAGACACTGAGACTCAGGCCGGGACCCATGGGGAACTCACAAGGTCCATGTATCCACCGTAACAATTTTCCTTCGGCATATTCATCAACCATTTCCCTTTGGTATATTCATCAATCGCCAGAACCATTTTCCTTCGGCACAATCATCAATCGCCAGAACTATTTCTCTTTGTCATTGGCGGAACCATTTTCCTTCGGCATAATCATCAAAACATATCTCATCATAGTGTTTCAGAACCAATGCAAGTAAGCATGCTTATACAAATAATGAGACAATAATAATTTACATATCAATACACAATCCATGTCAACATTATCATGATACATCATATCAATAGTGAATTAATATAACCGTTCAAATCATCCACAATACATCGCACATCAATATACCAACAACTTTCCTTTTTGTTTCCCTTTTATCATCATTAGAAATCATCCAACATAAACAAATGATCACACATTTTAACTCTTCACCAATTCCCATTACTCCCCAACACTCACAACACACACAATAAGGAATACAAGATTTAACAAAGGGTCAAGAGGTCCACTTGCCTCAAGAAAGCAAACAATTAACCTGTCATTGGAGCCTTCCCTCTCTGATGAGTCTCCAGATAAACACAATCTAAACAAATATAAAATCATAATAAGAATTCATGACTAACAATATTTATATCGATAATTTTGAAAATCGAGTCCAACTAGGATTAAATCTGGAATTTTGTATGAAATCACGTTACTTTAAGATTTAAAACTCAATAGCAAAAACCACATCGAAACTCGACTTGAAATCAACCTTCAATTGCCATGTTTCTTAAAACACCAAGTTCTTGTGAAAATCCTAAAGTTTGAGTTCAAAAACAATGATTAACTAGAAAAATCATGCAATATCGAAGAAAAAAAGCCCTTTAAAATCGCCTTTATTGAGCTCCAAAAATTCAAAAATGGTGAAATGAGGATGAAACCCCAACTTTTTGAAAAGATTATTTCTAGGTAAAAAATGTTCATCATGATCGCGACCTCAAGGCCATGCGATCACGATGAGTAATGCGATTAACTCATTTAATTGACCATCGCGATTGCGACACAGGGCCATACAGTCGTGATGATCAGGGTATTATTGTTACGTGATCACGACCAAGATTCACGCGATTGCAAAGTATATGGAAGTTCACCTACGCAATCGCGACACACCCCATGTGATCGTGACGTACAACAAACAAACGCCTTCAATTGGCCCCGCGATCGCGATGAACAAATTCGCATGCACCTGACACCAACTTTAGCAATTAACGAGACTTAACAAAAACACTGAATGGATCCTCTGGATTAGTTTAGAATCCCGAGTACACAAACTAGATATGCTACCCAACTAAACTCAATGTTCTAGACTCAATAGAATCATCAAAATAAGGATTCAAGGTTTCCTTGTTTCGAAACCCGTTAAAATGTCAATAAACTAACTTTACACTAAAAAATACCAAACTACCCTTGAGACCTTTGAAATTCAACCAAAACCTCACATAGGCATAAAATCAGCCTCCAAATCCAATGGAATCATCGGAAATCTGATCTGAGTGTTAGAACTCCAAATGTTGACCAAAGGCAACTCTTGGCTTAAATACACCCAAACTTCCAACTCCGAAATAGAAAACAACAACCCTCATAGACCAAATTCTACTTTTTGGAGCTGATGGAACTGATGGAATTTCATTTCGAGTCTCGTAGTTCCAGCTGTTACCAAAAACCACTTTTAACAACTTTAAGCCTCCAAAACTCTAGAACTTCCAAAAATCCCAACTTTTCAATCAAATTTCAATACCAACTTTGTAAACTAATCAAACATGACTCAAGACAACTATCCAGAGAGGTAAAACGGTAATTTTCTAAAAATTTCCAAAATTGACCTTCAAGGTCATTACAGAATAACATATATTGGGCATATGCTAGTACATGCCTATGTATCTAGTTTCTCTACAAGCTCTCAAGCACCCAAGATCAAGCCCAATAACAAAAATATTTAAGATTTAACGGTGTTCGAGAGGAAGATTATTTGTTTGTAGCTTGAATCGAAATTCAAGTATTCATGGCGAATAATTCAAATTGAGTTCAAGACGAAGATTCAAAATCAAACTATTCAATTCTTTGAATTATATCAAGTTCAAGCTCAAAATAGGTTATGTTCTTGTTGGAAAGAAATCGAGGAATATTATAGAGATGGTAGTACAAATAATCTTCTTTTATTTCATTGTTTTCACATTGTGTCTTGAATACTATGGGTATGTTTGGTATGAAGGAAAATGTTTTCCAATGGAAAATGTTTTTATGGAAAACAAGTAGATTTTTGACTTATTTTCTCATGTTTGGCTGGTGAGTAGAAAATATTTTCCGAAAAAGATTTTTAGTGTTTGATTTATGAATGAAAAATGTTTTTTGAGAAATATCTTTTATTTTTGCTAGAGTAGAAAATAATTTTTGAAAATGAATTTTCTTTTAAAAAAACAAACTTAAATTTTTTTTTGGGGTTGGGGGTGGGGGTAGGGCTGGTAGAGGGACTGGTTGTGGGATTGAGGGTAGGGGTGAAAAATAATTTGAAGTTGAAAATAATTTTAAAAACAAACTTAATTTTTTTTTTGGAGGGTGGGGGCTGGTAGGGGGTGGGTGAGAGGAGGGGGGGTCGAGGGTAGGGGTGAAAAAATGATTTTTTCGAAGTTGAAAATATTTTTTAAA